>CAKAOI010051141.1:0-37241 GCA_916701655.1 Sebastiscus albofasciatus
GAACCGGAGTAACGTTTAACATTTCTTTACTAATAAAAGTGCTAAAAAACACTTTCATACAACGTTTGTCGTCCTTAAATACAAAGTGCAAATCCTTAGTATCGATACAATCTATTTTATATCGATATACGTCTCCCGTGAAGGACGACTTGCCGAGTACCTATCGATGTAGTTGTATCGTAGGAATATAAACCGATACATCGATGTAGTAGATGAATCGTTACACCCCTAGGTACCATATTTGGCCACATTGGCCCCTAAATATCCCCCTAAATATCAACATGCACACACCCACTGATCTGTCTTTGAGGTCACAGTCAACTGTATTTCATGACTTTAATTTCAGTCAGATTCACCAAACTGTCTCAACCACACAAATAGCGTGATTCAACCCGACAAACCTCCTGTTCATGTGCATTTGTGAGAATTTTTATCATTAGCATAAGCAACACTTTGCTATGTAGAGATACCTGTTCTTTAAAGTATGTTTTGGTTGCCAGGTTGTCAGCCTCTATTTAAAAGAAGGACCCTTTGTCTCCAAGTGTAACATACTGGTTTCTATCCTATTTTAAGCACATTCTTCAACAGCTACACACGAGCACATCGGAAACTTGTTTTTGAAAATATAGTAGCCTACAACGCTGACACAGATCACAGTTTTCTTATATTTGTATTGTGAAATCCTCTTTTGTTGCTACATTGATGCATGCCTGTTATTATTGAATTGTCATACTGTAATTTAATAGGAAGATAACTCAAGACAAAGAACCAAAAGTTAGTGCTTCCTACATGTTATTCTTCATAAACACACAGTTATTAAATATATCGTGGGTGGAAATAAATGGGAAAATGTGACCATCAAATGAGTAGTTGTGAAGGAGTGGATGTGTTTGTGCTGTTCAAATTGCTTGAGAGACAGTCTGTCAGGAATTTGTGGTCTCACTGTAGAAAGAACCGACTTTTAGCTGACGGAGTATGCAAGTCTTTGACATTTGACAGCAGACACAAATCAGCAATATACCACAGTACCAGTACGATTTAAATTGTTTTCGGAGAGATGAAATGTCTCACTCACAGAGTCAAGACCTTGTTTAAAATGTTATGTAGCAAATTACAGTTTCTACTGTTTTAATGTTAATAGAAAGCTACTTGCTAATCAATACAAATGTGACTAATAAAAATGTGCATGCCCAAAGAATGTAACGTTACAATGTCACTTTGAGTATTTGACAGTATTATCATTTAAAGTGCACTAGCCAACTAACTATTAGCTTCTTTTTGTATGAAATCCGTTTGACAAAATGTATGAAATTAAAGTGTTTGTTTTAAAAATACCAAAACAATGAAAGTGTGTTTTTTATTCTAGGAAAACATTGTTACATCAACCAGTCGTTTTTTTAATGGAGGTTTTACTAAATGGCCAGCCGATGTTAATGTCACCAGGCGGACCACACCGCACACTACGGGGAGATTTAATCCTGTCATTGGCCCCTTTGCTTTCTGCAACCACGTACAGTATCTCATATCTGAATTCACTTCATTACATCTTTGAATTAACACAAACATCCCTCTAACAGTAGGACATGGTACACACCATTTCTGCACCACTGCAAACACTACCACCACAGACCGCACCGGATTCATTGCAATGTGCATAAACAGTTTAGTATGTTAATTAGTGGAGCTAATAGCAGGTCTTCAGAGAGCTCCAGGTCCAGTCAGGCAGGTGGGAGTGATTGAGGAGAGACAGCGTGATGAAGTTGTCAGTATAGTCATATAACTGTGTGAATGCTGTACAGCAGTGGCAGTATTGCTATTCAAATCTTTATTCCTCAACTTCTTCTTCTTCTGTACATTTTTTGGACTCCAACTACTTCTCCATACTTTAAGCAACAGAAACCATTCAGCTATCAAAATATTCATTCCTGCTTGTATACAACTTTTTTATACTTTTTAACTTTTTCCAATGGAAGTATACTTATATTACTACAACAAACGAAATTACTACTAGGGTATTTTACTGCTACCACTACAACTACAATTAAATCTCAATTACTACAATAAAGCAACTATTAATACTGATAATACAAGCACTACTATACCATGTATAGTATAACTGTAACTATATACTGGTACTACAGCTACTACCTCGATTACTGCACTACTACTACTAGGCTACCATACTAATCCTACTGCTATTACCAATGTACAACATATACTAGTATAATCACCATTATTACTACTTCTGGTACTACCGTTAATTATAAAACCACCAGTATAGTACTACTGTAGTACCAATAAACGCTATATGAATTACAAACCTTTTTCTGTCTGTAAAAGTAATTGAGATCCTGTACTGTGTGTGTGTGTGTGTGTGTGTGTGTGTGTGTGTGTGTGTGTGTGTGTGTGTGTGTGTGCGCACTAGAGAAAAGAAGAGCAAGGGGATTTCAATGGGCTGGGCTGTTTTATGACATTAGGATTCAGTTCCAGCTGCCTCAGTTCAAGTTCAAGTGGAAAAGAGGGATAGAGAGAGGAGAGGAGAGAAACAGAGAACAGGAAAGCAGAGGAGGAGGACCGGCTCATATAAACTCTGATCCGATGGGAAATTCCCAAACCTCTCACTTCTGCAACATTTGAAGCTCTTTATCATCTCACAACCTATCTCAGTATGACCGTAACCTTTTTTCCCTCAGCCGCCATCCTTTTCACTCTCATATCCATCCCTTCCCTATTCATCCCTCCATCTGTTAGTGGTTAGAAGAAACATGTTCCCTTCAGGGCCGGGGACCTGTAGTATTTCCTGCTTTGCCAGAGAGCAAGGGGGAGAGAGGCAAGAGAGGAGGAGGAGGAGACAAAGGGGAGAACAGAGAGGCACTGAGCCTGAGGAGGAAACACACACAGAGAAAAAGAAACAGAGAGACGTTGAGAGAGGGAGGGAAGGAGGGGGAAAAGGAGGTTGAATGTGCGCATACATCTGGCTTTGATTAGCCAGACAGAGAGGGTGATGGTGAGAGAGAGGAGACAGAAGGGCTTTTATTTTTGGCGCTTTTGGGGATACAGAGTGATTGACCTATATTTTTTCTCCTCCATCGTCTTTGAGTTTTCCTTTCTTCTACCCACATTTCAAATCTCGGGAAACAACTTTTTTTTTAGCCTGCTGCCTCTGTAGACAAAGAAGCAGGAAGGCAATTTATGTATTTTCTTTCTCCCCGTTCCACTCAATTCCATTTCATTTGCTCGTATAAGGTCTGTCGGTGCCTAATGTCTCCATACCAGGGGTCTCCAACAAGTAGCGACCAGTAGCTCGCTGCCTGTGTCTGAGTGGCTCACTGAAGGTTACAAGAATATGGACATCCATTTGATAACACAATTGTAAATCAGTTTAAAGTCTATCCAATCAAATTCACAGACATCACTCAGCTTTTTACGCTGCAAGAACACTTAAGATTAAGTTAAAGTAAAAGCCAAGTATACTTACACTTTTCTGTATACTTGTCAGTATATGAGCCAAGTATACTTCTGTTAAGTATACTCTGATAAGTACATAAAAAGGAAACTGAAAGTATACTCTCTTATGTTAAGATTAAAAGAAGTATACTAATAGCACACTTGCTTATTTGCTGCTCCCTCTCAGACATTGGAGAGTGCGCTTTTAGCTTCTTCTTTTCACTACAACTGAGTACAAATGAAGAAAAAAAAAGACATTTGAAAAAGGATCTAATCTTGGTGCTTGTGGGCATGTATCCTCAGAGTCAAGATCATTTAGCAGTATATATCTGTTGTTGAAATGCAGACTTTCCCACATGGGTTGGAGCAGCAGTATCCTAATTGCCTTGCAGAGACCGCAGCAGTGGAGTCTGATGTTTAGTCTGGGATTAATATAAAAACAAGTCTTGAGTAGACGGGGACAGCAGACAGATCAGAGTCGACAAAGCTGAGTGTCAGTGTCTCCAATCCCTGGGAAATGTCAAGCAACCTCTCATGGCTTCTCCGCAGCGGCCCCAGATGAGAGATGTACATGTATATCTTACATAATAACCGCTCAGCGTTTATGAATCAAAGGCACATTTCAGGCTGGAAGTCGGCCATAAGCATCTGCAGTATTATTGTAGTCAGACGTCAGTCTGTGAGGAGAAATCTTATCTGTATGTCTCACTGTTTCTCATTTCAGTCTCACACGGCGTCTCTGTCAGGATCTTTTTGATGTGTGTGGGGAGCGTTTGTAATTTCTGCTGACTGAGGACATATCACCTTGTAGCAGAATGAAAAGTCAAGCACAGTTTTAGACACGCTGACTGCATCTGAACTACAGAACCAGCCCTTAATAAAATATCTAAACCTTTCTTTAACGAGATAAAGTCTCTTGTGCATCTCATCATGCAATGCAAATGTTATGCTATGTCCAGTTTTATGATGTAGTGTTCTCCTTGTAGTAATCCCCATACATTTAACATATAATCAGTTAACAGTTGTATTTTTTTGATAATTACCAAATGATTTGTACATTTTCAAGTTTGTAAAACATCTATAAACATTGCATAGACTGATGGAAACCAATTATTAACCATTGGCAAAGTATTACATATCTAAATAATCTTTATAGATGCTTTACAAAGTATTTATTAACCATTTAACAAGGTATTATAATCATCAGTTGCAACTTTATAATAGCATCCAAATAATGTCTATAGACGGTGTACAAACCAATTATTAACGTTATCACAGTGTTACAAATATCTGATCTATGTAATGTTTATAGATGTTTCACAAACAATTTCTTAGAGGTTTACAAATAAGTTTGTAATCATTAACAAATACTTATAATATAGCATATAAATTGTTATAATGTGTGCAACAGTAAACTGATAAAAAATACATTATAGCATTAATAATAATAATTAGTAAATATTATTAATTCTAATTTAATGGTTTGTTAACTGTAAAATATCTAGTAACTAATTAAATTATTATATATACACATATATTTTATTAAATTATCATTTGCCATTTATTAATGATTGTTATTATAAAGTGTTACAGAATATTTCTGCCACCCTAAACTGGACTTCATACCGATGGTATGAGTTGCTATGCTTCCCTCTAGAGGCCAGGTGCTGTAATCACATGCTTGATTGGGTCTCTTATTTTGTACTGTGTGTGATGGCGAGTGCATCCAGTGACACTGTGCACACTTACTGTGACCTCTGTATACTACTGAAACAGTTAATGCTCTTTCTACACCTCTCAGTGTAGAGTCATTGATATAATGAACTTTTGCATGAGAAGCAGGCGGAAATAAATGCAGCTTTATTGTTGTACAATATCCACCCAGACTGACCTGGTACATACATAAAGGAAAGGTGCAGGCCCAGAGCTATCACTACATAGTTACACAGAAACATAAATACAAAAGTCCTACACTGGTCTCTTTACTTTACGTTTCTCATATCAGCAGCAAAGGACGTCTGGATTCAACTCTCACTCAGCTTTGTCCGTCTGGAATCACAGGAGCATGAACTATTTAATAATTCATCACATTCAGGAATCCTCACCAAAGTAGGTAGCAAGACCTTGTAAAGGAGAGATTTGTTTCTAAACATGTTATACATGTTGGAATAATAATGACTGAAAACATGTGAAAAGACTGAACAGTGTAGTTCTGGATTGTGGAGTTAAACCGTGAAACTGTTTTTCGCCAGTTTTGTTTTCAGGAGTTTTTGGGCGGGGCTGAAACCACGGCTCGATGACGCAGTGGAGCCGTCCTCAGCATGACCCCACCCGTCTGCAGAGACCTGGTTCTTGAAAGGCAAAAGAGAAGCCCAGGAAAATGATAAATGTCTTTGAGACTACCAGGACCACAAAAGCAAGCACTTTGTCCACGGCCCCGGGAAGCGGCGGGGTCCGGGCTGGGGGGCACTAGCCACCTTCGCCACGAGCCTTTCCAAGCACACTGCCTTGGAGGATATGCGCCCAGCGGGGGGGCCAGCCAGCACCGGGGAGAGATCCCATGAGGGGCTCCTCCCACACTGAGTGGCCGTCCCTAACCCACCGAGTTGAATCCCCCGGGCGGACTGCACAGACCTGTTTACCTCTCAACGGTTTCACGCCCTCTTGAACTCTCTCTTCAAAGTTCTTTTCAACTTTCCCTTAAGGTACTTGTCGACTATCGGTCTTGTGCCGGTATTTAGCCTTAGATGGAGAAGACCAGACCGCGGCGCAACGTTACCGGCCTCACACCGTCCACGGGCTGAGCCTCGGTCAGAAGGACTCAGGCCCCCGAGCGACACCGGGCAAGCGGTCTTCCATACGCCACCTTTCCCCAATCCGCCCATTGGACGGGTATTTGCCGCTGGGCTCGTCCCTCTTCGCACACCGCTACTGAGGTAATGCACCTTGTACCCGCTTGTGGACGTGATTTCAGCGCCTTCAGCGGACAAGGCCCCCCCCCCAGCGTTTCAGAGCAGAGAATACTGCTGACTTTTCCATGATTTTGAAAGCTAATTTTATATACATGGCGATTTTTTAACATTTGTCTGGGTGGTTAGTAACACATTTTTCTGTGGTGTGACAAACCAGGAATGCAGATTTATCATTGCTTTAACGGACTTTGAGGATTTGTGAATATGTTTTGGAGGAAAAAGCAACACACCAAATAACTCTGGCTGTAAGAACAGTTAACAGTAAAGATCTCAACGATACAGATATTAGATTCTCTTTATCTTTTTGGGGGGTGGATGGCAGCTAACCACTGCACCTGTTTATGTACAGTATGTTATACAAGTGATCTGGTTGACAGTAACGTGACTTTGAAGGGACTGCACACGTGTAACCCAGAATAAGGTCATTATAACTATTGCACTAAATCTTTTTTCAATGAATTGAATTTAAAGCTGCAGCGTCCCAACATGGTCTAAAATTTACTAAATTTACACCTTAACACAAAACAATCAGTTATTTGCGATATTATTTGCATTAACAATAGTCCATGCTGGCACAAAATCTGGTCCATTAAGACCTCATAAACCATTCTGGTCAGATCTCAGTTTAAACATGGATGATTCAAAGTCGTTATTCTTACCCCTGAACAATTGGGACAATCTTATTAACGTCCTTCCTTTAAAAACACCCACAGACAGTCAGATTTGAATCACAAAGGGAAAGTCTTGGAGGTTGTTGCTACAGTTCTCTTCAGTCCACAGTGTCAGATTCAGTACCAGCAAACTGCAGTAGTTAACCACAGATTAGTATCAATCCAACAAATAGCAGCTCTGGAATCAGCTTAGTATTTTAGATTTGAAATAGGCCCTTATTTAATACTTTTACATCATCTCAACCTTTCCAAAGGGTTTCTCTTTTATTGGGAAAGTCAGACATGCAGAGGTTCAAGCATTATAAAAGTTACACATACATCAGTCTGAACTGGTTGTACTGGTTCAGCTCCTCAGGCAGGGAGGGGCGGCTTCGGGGGGAGTGGGGGAGGCAGGTGGGGTGAGCCGGGAGAGGGCCAGCTGACTCGAGGACGGTCCGATAGAAGACTTCCTCACAACCGAGCTGCAACGGTCAAATCGAAGAGACACAGTCAGGCAGTAGGGGTGTAAGAAAATATGGAAAATATCTATTATTGTAATATTTGATTCTCAAAAACACTGTATCTATTTTTTAATAATTAAATAATTATTTGTTTATATGCAAAGATGAACTCAGTCAAATTTAATTTGCAAAGTTATGCACCATCTTAGTGTATGTGCCGTCTCAAAGTAGTGCTATGATGATTGATTTTATTTTGATTTTACCTTTATAATTCTAATTCCATTTTAATTCAAAGCAAACGTCTAGCCTTAAAGCCCCCTGATACTGAAAACACTGCAACACAACACATCGTCAGCATCAACCAAAAGTTCTATAAAAGGTTTTTGTAAAACTCTCTGGTCCTTACCCGTCGTCCGTCCCCGCGTCTTCCTGCTCTCCATCCACAGAGTTGTCTGTGTGATCAGCACCGCTGTCCTCCTCCTGCTCTTCCTCCACACTGTTGCCCATCAGGCATCGGGGAGGCAAGAGGCCGCTCTCCTGATCGTTGTGCTCTATGGGCTCCACGACTATAGAGGGAAGACGCTCCCTCTTGTAAAGAAAGCCTTCAGGCATTGAGTCCGAGTCGTCATTCGTGTTGGTTTCAGGGAAGATCTGGTCCAGGGAGAAGATTTATAACGAGTCATACTGGCCTTCGAAAATAAACTTGATATTGATTATTTTAGTGCCTAAAGATCACGGGATAAAAAAAAACACCAACAATATCAACTTGAGTTTATTAAAACAAATACATGACAGACAATGCTATCATCCAGGGTCACGTCACGTCTTTGTTAAAGCAGCCGATTCGACTGTTATCAGGCCATTACATAGGCATTGTCAGTCGCTATAACCACCATAGATGTGGGTCATCAGGGGCCTACTACACCTACTAGGTTGTAAAAGTGAAACTTAAAAGCGACATGTTCTGACATGTTGTAGAACTGAATGAAATCTCACGTTTTAAATACAAACAAAAAGGTTTCTTTAGGTTTAGGCAAGAAAGACAGTTAAGTTAAGGGGAAAAATATTGTATTTTGAGTTAAAATAACTACAAATACACAAAGACAACTACACATTATTGGTTTAACAAGGGATGCAAACTCCGGTCTCCTGGGTGAAAACCCTGTGTTTCATGTCCTATCCATCATCCCTGACCTCCACCCCCCTTATGTCATTTTAAACTCTCTACAGCCTTCTTTCAGTGATCTACCACGTGAATAGGTGATAAAACCCACTAGTGGGTGTAATAGGCCCCTATTGACCCACATCTATGGGGCTTACAGCGACTGACAACGCCCATTTAATAGCCTGACAACAGTCTAATCGGCTGAAGCAGCAACCTGTGCACAAACCCTATAAATAAGTGGAACATTGTGCTATTGTACTGAGATCTTATCATTTTAAATAATTTAGATTTGAAGACAAGTGATGCTATTTTAAGGGCCAGTGTGTAAGATTTAGGAGGATCCATTAGCAGAAATGGAATATAATATTCAGAACTTAAGTGTGTAATCACCTGAAACTAAGAATCGTTGTGTTTTTGTCCCCTTAGAATGAGCCCAGAACGGACGAACCAAACTCTGGCTCTAGAGGGAGACTTTCACGTTTTTACGTTACCTAAAGTGGAGGGGTATTCAGTTGGTAGCAATCTGCAGATGCCACTAAATCCTACACTCTGCTCCTTTAAACAAGGCAAAATAAGGCAGGTCACTGCACCAGAGTGAAGTAAAGATGTCTGTTGTACCTGGTAGGCTTTGCTCCCTCTTCTCGGACTTGGATTCTCCTCCATCGGAGGTTCCACTTGACTGATGACGGTGCTCATACTGCAAACACGCACAACACAGTTTGGGTTAATTTTGTCTGTGGCACGACATCATCAATACCGACTGGCTCACTGAGATGCCTTCTTTGCTCCAAGTCTACACTCAATTGATTACTGATTGGAGGTTGGAGCTACAAAAAGGACGTCATCTTTCAAGAAACTAAAAAAACATTTTACAATAATCACAAAATCCAAGTTAGACGGGAGCCAAGATGTGTTGTCAGAGCAACGTGAGCTCTGCTGTCCAGGCTACATGTGAGGGTTTACGGTGACAGTAAAGATATTTAAATGTAATAAAAGGCTTTGTGACAAAATATTACAAGTATACAGCACAAAAACAATCTGAGATTTGTTCGCAGTTCAGTATGATACCTAACCAATCTGTTCAACTGATAAAACTCAGATGAAGAATGTCTATCCGATACATAACATTGTGTATTGGAGTCACGGGGGCAGAGTTTGATCAAATGGTGGATGGATGGTTTGGTGTGAGGCTGGATAGGAGGCTTGTGATATCAAAACTGTATCTGCTGTATTGAACTGGATTTGCACAAATCTGCATTAGTCGTATCATTAATCACCCCGCAGCTCAACAAGGTCAAAATGTATAGCTTCCATCTAGAACCCCAAGCCTGGGCATTATCCACAGTGTTTTTAAAATAATATTTGTACAGTAGCTTTACAGGTGTAAAAGTCTCATATAACCTGAGATCAAACAGGTTTATCTCAGGGATTTCCAACTCAGACTCCGACTCCACAGGTACCAGAAGGACGGAGGACTGTTTGTTTCACTGAGACATGTGCAAAACTGTGGGCGGTTTTGACAACAAGTGGTGAGGATGAGCAGAGAGGGGGCAAGGAAAGAGTTTGCTGTGTTAATCTGCAGGTAAGCACTTAATGACATAACAGGCTTAAACAACAAGTGACTCCTCAACTCGAAGGATGGGGGGAGGAGGAGTGAGAGAACCGGGATAAAAAAAGAATGCCCTCTAGGATAACAATTATAGAGAGCATCTGGCTTCACTATGAAGTAATATAAAAGTGATTGTCCAGGTAATTACTCACCTGTAATATGATAAGAGAAAGACTATTACAGGTAAGCATTAATACGAATGAATAAATGTACAGTATGTGTTATACTGTCCATGTACACTGATGATGATGTTAATATGGAGCATCTGAATAAAAGAAGAGACACATCCAGTCATCCAATACTTTGTTCACCTTATCTGTATGAACATGAATGGTCAACGGGTACTGAAACACAAGTATTGCACAGTTGTATTACAATACTAACTGAACGACGATGACGTTCACTGCAGGGTGTTGATGTTTAAACCCACTTCAAGGTTTCAATGAATGTCATTTCAGGCACCTCTTGAAATTTACAATGTGATCTAATTTTTACCTCGTACTCTAAGAATATAATACAACACAGCTGTGAAAGTTAGAGCAGATAAAGTACATTGTGTAAAATGTCTCTTTAGAGAGTATTTTAGTGGTGTAACTTACCTTGCCTGTGTGAGGCAGGAATACAGCTCATCTCTACTGGGACATTAAGGACCCAAAGACCCAGAGGGTCAGAACCAGAAGGTATTCCGAATGTTCTTCTTTACAAAAAAATGGCCAATAAACTGGACTATTTCTTTTGAGAGTCGACCGCACTGTGCTGCCCTGTCTTCCTGCCAGTCACAGATTCAGCTTCCTTTCTTCCATCACCCCCCCTCCACCTCCACCTCCACCTCCACCTCTCCTCCTCCTCCCCTCCCTTCATTTTGCCACTGTGTCCTATTCAGTGACGCACGCAGCGCTGCACATTCAGTCTAATGTGCAAACCTGCTTTTCAAGCTGACAGGCTTAGTGTCACCTTCAATTAGAAACAAAGCCTCGATCAAAGCCTCGATGTAACATGTGAGTGTGCAGCAACACAGGGCCTCATATACATACAGATTAGCAGGTGAGCTGACCTGGCTGCACACCTTCATTATTATGTTTACATCATGATTAATGCCAGAGGCTTTCCCCCCCAAATAACTCCAAAGTACTCATCATTCAGCAGAGTTGCTCATGCCAAGGTAGATTAGGAAACTCCCACATAAGGCTATACTGAATAGGGCATCAACAAGATTTTAAAATAAATAAATGTCTATGGGGCCGTTATTGGAGAAGAACTATGTGCAAATGTGTGCGGAGAGTTGTGTAACTTTACCTCAATCCATGCATACGTAATGAGATATGTCATTGTGTAAAATGATTTCTAAATGTGTACTGAGATTTGTGAATGTGTTTACAAATGTGTATTCAGAATAACTTGTAAATGTGTACATAAATCTGTTAAGTAGACAAATCTGTAAATGCGTTAATGGTTGTATTTTGCTCCAGAGCTGACCTTTCTACTCTAACTGGGAACTCACTCATGATTAAAAACATGTTTTACATCTATTCTGAAACTTAAGTTAAACAGGAGTCATTTTCTAGTCTAGCCAGTAGGAGGTGCTAGCACATTTGGGGATGTACTGTAACTTGCAATCGACTGCTGCATGGAATACATAAACAGGCAGTAACAGGAGTGTAATTTCACTAAGTATGTTAAATTAATATTGCTAATAAGCTTAATGTTCACATTCTGGGTTCAGTGAGGAATATTAACTGTACTGACATATGGGGTCAAATAGACTGTGTAATATTTTGTTTTTAATGATATAGATAAATCAGGGATAATGATCATGTAGGGAAATATACAAAAATGTTACCTAGGTGGGTTCGAGGTCAGGATTTCCAAAGTTCAAGTCACCCTGTTGATCAAGCATTATCTCCACTGAAGCATCCTCGATCGGAATGAGGGCCAAGACTTCAATAACAGGTGACACAAAATAGTTTCTGAGGACTGTCCACTGCATTAACATGATGATTGAGATTGATTAAAGAAACTGATTCCACTGTATTACTGTGTAATAAAAACATATTTTCTTACTATTACCAAAACATGCCACATAAAAATAAAAAAATTAAAAGCGTACGTAGAAAAAAATGGAAATATGATGCCCAGTTGATAGGCAGGCTTTTAGCATCAGTTTAGCTAGGGAAGATGCGAAGGTATAGAAACAATATATTCCTACTGGAAAAGCTAAATATAGCTCGGATCAGACCTGGGACCAGCAGTGGAAATGCTGCTATGAAATGGAGATTAAAGCTTCAGTAGGCAGCAAGTTTTTGGCATCATTGGGCAAAGAAAGTCCATAATAACCTTTCAGCATATTGTAATAGAAGTGTTCTGAGAGACTTCTGCTCCTCCTCATGGCTCTGTTTCTCAGGCTTTAAAAAATCTAGCCCGTGACGGGAGACTTTGACCAATCACAGGTCATTTCAGAGAGAGAGTGCGTTCCTATTGGTTGTGCTCCGGCTGGTGGGCGGTGCTTGGTGTTCCCTCAACTTGAGCTCAACATGGGTGCTGGGTCACAAACTTTCTCATTTTACAGCTCAACAGTGCACTACAAGATGATTCTGAGAACATTTGAGGAGAGAAATAGGCATTACAGTAACAGAATATTGATTCATATTTGATCAGCGCTGCCTAGTTTGACCGTTTGGTCAAAGTTTGCGAGTGATTGACAGCTGACTCTAAATCAGCTCTGACTGCTTGTTTTCCTCCGGTCTGTGAAATCCTGCAGATGCCATTAGGAGCACCGGAGGACACCGGAGGGACATGATTTTTTTTTTCAGATTACCTGTCACAATATAGTGACGTTTTATAAAAATAACTTTTTTAAAATCATATTTGCTCTGTTTCTACCCACTGCTGCTTTAAAGTTTAAGGCGGTGCTGTGGTGTATTTAAAGAGGAAGGAGGCAGTTCACTCCAAAAGTCAAAACAGAAAATTTGGGGAGGAGAAAGAGAAGAGAGTGAAAGAGAGAACAGACAGAGAGCTACACTGCAGGAGAGGAGGAGGAAAGAGGGACAGAGAGAGTAAAAGGATAAATAGACGTGAAGAGAGGGAAGCATTTTCAAATCCAGTGATCTGGGTGGGAGGAAATGATCTCTGCTGCATCCTTGAAGAAGAGTGAGTGAGGGAGACATGAGGAGTGAGAGGGGTGACAGAGGGGAGAGAATAGTGAGACAGAATCAAGGGGAACTAAAAGAGATCCTATGACGGTTGACAAAATAAGAGATTGGTGGTGAGTGTAAGAGCAACAGTGTAGCACTGATTCAGGTCAGTGGTTCCTATTTCTGTGGCGGGGGGGAGAAAAGGGGAAGAAAAGCAAACAAACACAGGTAATAGAAACAATTAACAAGTGATAGACAGAGAAGGAAAAGAGGATTTGTTATGTTTGTCATGTGTATGCTGAAGTGTTAGGTCTCGATGTTGCAGTAGAAAGTTTAGAGTTAAAGTTTAGCTTTCAATAGAGGGAGTCGGGAGAGAGCGAGACTCAAACACCAAAAAAGGTCTGGAGCCAGAGCTGGAGAAACTGCAGGCTTGACAGATGCTGCACGGCCATGGGGAGAGAAGAATAAAGAGACAGACAGACAGACAGACAGGGGAGGGGGCTGACACATAGAGACAAACAGGAGACAGAAAAGAACTTAAGTGACAGTAAACTAGAGGTGGGGTTAGGTGTGATCCAGAAAGAGTAATAGAGTGTGTGTAGGTGTGTGTGTATGTGTGGGAGGGGGGGATCCGAGGCCATGTCGACGGGCCCTGACCTCGGTGCACCTGACCTGGCCAAGGGCCCCCAGACAACAGGACCCGTTGGGCTCCAGACCCTGCTGGACCTGCTGGTGGGCGTCTACCAGGAGTTCTACTCCTCGCCCTTGGCAAGGGAGAAGTATGTCTCTGGTTTCCTGCAATGGGGTGAGTGTTTTCAGCTTATTTCTAGGTGTGTGTGTGTGTGTGTGTGTGTGTGTGTGTGTGTGTGTGTGTGTGTGTGTGTGTGTGCTGCTCACACCCTGCTGTTTATAGGTGCTTTTTAGTTTTCCTTGTGTGAGCTCTGTACTGGTCATAAAACAAGAGTTCTGTTTATTTGCAGACAGATCTCACTATACCCATAGTTATAAAAGATTTGCTATGAACTGAACATTTTAATTGGTCCCGTATTGTAGAAAGTGAGAGTTCCATGTCCTGTTTTTATTATAAAGAAGGTCTAGGTGTTATATACATACTGTGAATGTGATATCTTTGTCAATGTTACTGCTAATGATAAGATAAATGCACCGATGGAAAGATCTATAGGTGTATTGGTGTAACCAATAACTGAAATATTCAGATGTCTTTAACAAATCCTGATTGCAGTAATATTAATATTATAACTGGATTCCATTTAAAGACTGACCGACAGACAAGGTTGACATTTTCCAGGGATTAACAGTGCCATGAAAGCAGCGGGCATCACAGCTCTAAAATGAGCCGACCTCTGTGTTCTGACCCAGAAAGCAGCAGGAAACCACAAGGTCATGAGAGCAACACTCCTCTGTTGACTTTATGCCATCCCTCATGAACCTCCCATAGATACCATGACTTTATGACAGACATACTGTATATGAAATATATGATAAACACGTTTATTGCTGACACTTTGTGGTGGTTATTTCAGCTGGTGTCTTCATGCCATGCCTATTTAACATGTGTGTACTCGTGTTGACATGTCATCACACCTCAACTTTCATCCCATCCGTTCTCACTCCTCCCCCTGTCTCTGTTATTGACAGAACCAGTCCATGCATGTGACTGTGTGTGTGGTGTGTGTATCTGTTGTATTGTCCAGGGGGCTATCATATGTCTCCAGTGATGGGACACTCCAAATTTAACCACAGCATGTGTCCAGGATTGAGGATCAAGTGTCGGAGTTGGCCCGAGGATGGCTGCTGTGTCTCAAGCTCCTCCCCCTCCTCCTTTGCTTTTCTTCTTGTGTTTATTTGTTGGCTTTTTCGCAACATGCCAACCTAGCCCCGTCTTACAGCATCACAGAGAACAACTTCCACACATCAGATCGTTGATAGAGAGCAGTTTTTATCCGTGACCAACGAACAATAGGGAATAATACAGAGGAGACCAAGGAAACGAGGGTCCTAGAGGAAACGTGAAAACCGGCCTCCTCTGCCAAGTATTCTTCTAGCAAATGTCCAGTCACTGGAAACTCTTCACTGTACTGTACTGTAAACGGTACACTAAGAACTGCAACGTTATGGTTTTCACAGAGAATTGGCTTGACCCCTTTGATCCCAGACTCAGGCATTATTCAAGAGGGGCTCTCCATTCACCGTGAGGACCGGGTAATCAGCCCGTTCTCATTCCCAGGGCGTTAGATACTGAGGCTTTGTCAGGGCCGCCACATGGCACCCTTTAGTGTCAGTATGAAACGCACTGGACGTTCCATTAACTATAATGTAAACCCATCTGCGGCAACAGTAAAAGGCTCTGAGAAAGTGCGCAGGGAGTGTGGTGACGTAGTTTAAAGAGCAATAGAGACACGCTGGGCGGTGGAGGGGAGGTGGATGGATCCAACAAGGCTTCATCCAGGAGGCCGCTGTTCGTGTCCCCGGGTCACAGCGTTCAGTGTCAAACAGCCTAAACATGTAGTTCCTTCCTAAACCTAACTATAGTGGTTTTGTTGCCTAAACCTAACGTGACGCCAAGGATAATCAAAAATAAAGTGGCATGACGCCCAGGGGTGGTAGCCTATGTGACGAGTTGGGAGTATGTTAGGATAATAACATTGGGAAAGAGTCTGCTTCATGATCAACAACCAGTGGGGCTCAGATGTGGAGATCATTTCTGTGGGCTGTTCTCCTGTGCCTTGCTGTCTTACTTCACAGTATCTAAATGCTGGAGATTAATTATGCAAATGAAAAGAAGAAATATCAGCAACAAACCAGCTAACTGGTCACCAACACGTTTGATAACTTTCTTATTGATCCGTTTTGTTCTCCAGCTCTTTGCTCCGTCGTTCTTCTTGGAGGGGAGTAATTTCCGTTCAGGATGACAGGAAACTGGCAGAGGGGTTGGCAGAGCACTTATGGTGGTAGTCTTGAATAAACACAAGTAGGCACACAGGCACAGGATATATGCACATACTGTACACACACACAGACACACACTGACTGTTCCACAGACGTTGCTTTTTTTGGTAGGATACAGCTGCAGGAAGCAACGGACGGCGATGTCCATTTCCTGCACAGAAACAAAATGAATGACTTTCTCCCAGTGTTGAGATTTTTACTGAAGAGTTTCATCGCTGAATAGTGATGTCACTGAAGATTGAGCAGGCAGGTAGAGTCAAACTATGCCCAAAAGTAAAAGTCATCGAGGTGGTGGACACTAAAGCCGATGTGATGGGGCTGTGAATGAGAGAAAGAAAAGTTATGTCGTCTGGGTATGTGCGTTCATAGATGTGACAGGTGTCATCAGTCTATATGACCACAGTCAAAGTCTTCTGTTTCTGTGACCTAGCACAGGTCACATGACCTGCCCAGTCTACCAACCCAGAGCAACAGTATATGTTTGCAGTGGATAAAGGATCTTAAATTAATGTCTTCACATCCGTCTATATGCGTGACATTAAAGCACATCTTTTGGACTATATCTCTGTGCATTGCATAGTCTTTTTATACTTCATACTGTGAACATTGCTTGGACAATTTTATAATTTTCTTCTATTCTATGTTTCTTGATTCTGCACTTATTTAATTTTCTCTTATTGTGTTTATGTTATGCGCCAAGACACCGAAGCAAATTCCTTCTTTGTGAAAACCGACTTGGCAATAAACAGTATTCTGATTCTAGTTATCATTGATAGGATTGTCCTGTTCCTTCAGGAAACCTTTGGCTCTGAGGCCACAGTATGTGTGCCTGAAGTTGCTCTCTCTTGCATTCCTCTCAGTGTGAGGAGGTGGGGGATGAAAATAAAAATAAAGGACTGGAAAATTTGCCTCGATTCATAAATGATAGCTGCTATTTTTAGCTGTACAGAGCGACTCCAATTTTGACAGTTGAAGAGGAACTCCCTTTATGGCAAATAATAATCTGTTCAGCTGGAAGGACACCAGAGCAGCAAACTGTACGTGTCTCCACACTTTATTGGAGGTTGCTGTTATTTGAAAGCTAAAATGAAATGATCACATCTGAAAAATAAAGAGTAACATTTTACAGTTTAGGACATCCAGAAAGTCAAATCCTTTGCAGAGTTGCTGTGCACACCTGAACTCATCACTAGAGCTTGAAAAACCTAACCACGGTCATTATAAGAATAGTCATATCCTGGGTCTATCCCCGAGTCTCCATTCATAATGTCCATGGCATCATGTTAGGAGCCTACAAAGAAACAAATGCTACAACCTTCTACAAAGTGTGTGTATACATTTAAAGGGGCAATTATAGAAGCAAAGAAAGGCTTTAATGATTTTAATTTTATGAGCAACTGAATATTGTGTTGTGACGGCTACTGAATCCTTCATGAAATATTTAAACATTGGGAAAAATGAATATGGAGCTATAGAGCTTATAATGAAGACTGGAGGCAGGGGGAAGTAGCTACCCAGGCTGTGTCCAAACCTTTTAAAATATCTGCCTGCTTGTTCCTCTCAGGCTGACTACATAACACATTGTTACGTTCCCCAAAAAAACAAAAAACGGAAAGACAGCGGCCAACAAAATATACCTTCACAAAGAACAGGTTTATAGTGATCCCGGACGAGCCCCCAATTGTTACGTTCCCCAAAAAACAAAAATCTAAATGACGGGTCGCTACTGGGAAACTAACAAAAATAAACTGCACACAGACATAAAAAGGAGACTATGGGAATATAACTCCCCACAGCCACCCACTAAATCTACCAAAAATGATAGACCAACAAAAAAGGTATTGGACCTAAATTAAATGTAAGTTGGAGAGGCTGGCTAAAGATGTTGCATACTCAAAATCAAAACCCCACAAAACACATGGAATCACTAAACACAATGTAACCACAGAGAGCCAACTGAATGTGTTGAGCCTCTGCAGACACACAACCGAATGATCAGAGTGATAGAGCCTCCCAGCCAGGCTGATTATCACCAGCTGAGGGTGATCTCAGGTGCCACCAATGATGATGAGCAGGGCTCAGAGAAACCTGCAGTCCATTCAGCTAAATATACTTATCGTTGGTAGCCCAATGTTCTAGTTTGAATTTTGGTGTCTGAAATGTATTAATTTATTTATTGAATGAAAAAAAATAAAAAATACCCACTCTCATTTTAGAGGTAATTTCCACTTCAAGACGTCACTGGTAGTTTTGCAGCTTTGGTATTTAGTTGCTTATGAGGTTAAAGTCCTTCCATTCCCAAAGTCAATAAAACAGCACTTCATTACCATCTCGCATTTTCTTGGTCCAGAAATTGAAATCAGAAAACCTCCATTCCCATGTCTTCTCCTATCTGTAGGCTAAGGCTACGTTATAGCATACAAAAAAAATCTGTTTTGGCAGTCACAGTTTCTTCTCTTCTCCAATCACAGCTGAGCCCCTCGTGAGGCAGGTGAGAAGGACTCGCATCAAAAGAGAAGACTTTCACATCCTGAAGGTGATTGGCCGGGGCACATTCAGTGAGGTGAGCAGGTTTCTGGAGCAGGAATTAAACTTTTTAAAGTATCATAAAGCGTGATCGGATTAAAGCTTGGGTCGGCAATAGTAAAGAAACCAGAAAGAATAAACAAAAACCCATTTCAGTGTTGCCAACTCTTTTCCAATGAAAGCAGCTAGCAGCATTAGCATCAAAAGTCTCTAGATCTAGAGAGAAAGTCGCCAAATTGTCAAAACTGACAGCCCGTCCTTTCAGGCCTCCCTCCAAAGACACAACATTTTTTTATTTTCTGTTTTGATTGCTGTCTGAATGTGAAGATAATTTTGTTTCCACCAGTTTTTCAAAACAAACGATTTAATTAAATTGAGGGAACAAATTAAATATGTTTTTCTCTCTATGGCCACTCCCGGGCTCCGTACTTTGGAGCTGCACTTTATAACCACATGTTAAAATGTTTTTTTTAAATCAACCTCACTATACAAATCTTTGCAGGTTGCTGTAGCAAGGATGCGAAGCACACAACAAGTGTATGCTCTGAAGATTATGAATAAATGGGACATGCTGAGGCGAGGAGAGGTACTCACACAAACAGGACAAAGAATATGGGCAGTTTTCTTACTGCTCATGCTCTTTGATTTAAGCTGGGTGTTCTTCAGTTGGTTGTGGCTCGGTGTGATAATTATTTGGCTTCTGTCTTTCTACTATTGGCTTTTATCCAGTTGTCTTTGTGTTTGCGTCTTACACAGACAGCATGTTACCAGGAGGAGAGGGAGGTTTTACTGAGGGGTGACCGATGCTGGATCACAGAGTTGCACTATGCCTTTCAGGATGACAACTATCTGGTGCGTATATGAACACAGCCAATCAATAACGTCAATTAAATGTTTCATACAGATATGTCCTGCTAGTCTATAGGATAGACTGTATTTGATTGAAATTCCACTGCCTTGTTCCTCACCTATCCGCCCCCTCAGTACCTGGTGATGGATTACTATGTAGGGGGGGACCTGCTGACTCTGCTCAGTAAGTTTGGAGACCGGATCCCTGAGGACATGGCTCAGTTCTACTTGGCTGAGATGGTCATGGCCATTGACTCTGTCCACAGACTGGGTTACGTACACAGGTAGACTATTCTCCTCTTTAAAAAACACATATTGATTTGATTTATGTTAGTTTGAGACTGAAACAGTTTCCAGAGAAATTGTAGTCTTCCATAGCCAGATCTCCAAATGCTGTGTCAGCGCTACAGAAAGGTCTGGCTCCACACATTGTCATTCTGGAAAAGAGGAAGAACGCATTGGCTTGTTTTTTTTTCTTTAAACCAATCACAATCATCTTGGGCGGAGCTAAGCACAGGATGCAGCGACGGTGTCCTTGCGAAATAGATAGTGGAAAGGGAAGAGAATGCCACATGCAATACGCCCAACAAAGCTCACACCAAAAACATGTATGCACTCTCTCCTGGAACTGTGACATAACACCGCAAACAGCATGTTTGTTTTGATTAATGAAATCTGACCTTTAGAGATGACCTCTACCCCATTTCTTTACACAGAGACATCAAACCTGACAACATCCTGCTGACAGCTGATGGACACATCAGACTAGGAGACTTCGGTTCCTGTCTCAGGCTCCTAGAGGATGGGACGGTGAGAGTTGACACTTTCTTAGAAGTTTCATGAGAAACAACTAATGTTGAAACATTTCTTCATGTCAGTGACAATTTCATGTAACAGAAGAAATGCGGTTCATGACCTTTACTGATTTCATTGCAGGTTCACTCGTCCCTAGCAGTCGGGACCCCTGACTATTTGTCTCCAGAGATTTTAAGGGCAGTAGAGGGAGGCGGAGGTTACGGTCCTGAATGTGACTGGTGGGCTCTGGGTATCTGTGCCTATGAGATGGTGCTGGGGACCACACCCTTCTATGCCGACTCCATCTCTGAAACGTATGCCAAGATCATCCACTTTCAGGTACATAAACACACTGACAATGTCTTTCAGAATTCAAAAGACATGTCAAACACTGGTAGATCATACAGTATGTAACACAATACTCCAACTTGTCCAGAGGTTGAGAATTGTCTAAAGGGATACTGGGTTGTAATATCTCAATATGTTTATGTTTTCGTGGCGGTGTTTTTAGCAGTATGAATGCTCAAAGTAGTACAGCTTGCAGCAGTGATACTACTATTGTGGTGTAAATACCAGGCATTTAAAGAATTTTCTTCTCTTTATAATCCGCAGGAGTATTTTGAGTTCCCTCCTTCCGGCCCTGTGATTTCAGACAAGGCTCGTTCCTTCATCACTGGGCTCATCTGTGAGAGGGAAGTCCGTCTGGGGAGGAAAGGCTCCAGTGACTTCAGGAACCATCCATTCTTCTATGAACTAGACTGGGGTTCGCTGCATAAACTCCCTGCCCCCTTCCTGCCTGAAGTATCTAACCCAACTGACACCTCCAACTTTGACATTCTGGATGACGGTCTCAGTGAAATGGTATTTAGAGAATGTTTCTGTCCATATCATGTGCATGATGGAGGTTGCGTCTGTAATCACTGCGAGAAACTCGGTTAATGGTCCTACGGGGGATGTAAGAGACCCCAAATCATTTTAAGCATTGATATAAATTCTTTAATATGATCTTTAATCAGCCTTACAAACTTTATGCCATCAAGCCTGTTCATGGTGTGGCTCCATGCAAAATGTTTGCAACTTCTAACCAAATAACAGCAGCTGGTGGTGACTGGTCTCTGTTGTGTTCTGCAGGAGACGCTGTCTGGTGTAATGGACCGAGCTCCAATAGGAGTACACCTGGCTTTTGTCGGATACTCTTACACCGCTACCTGGTAAATTTAAATTCATGGTTCACGCTTTATATTTGCATCCAATTACTGTAACCGGCCTTTAAATGAAGTCACCGGATTATTGTTTAATCCGTCTGTGTTTTATAGTCAGACGGGGGCCATCGACCGCAGTCAAGACATCATGATGCATATTGACCACACAAGGATCAGGGACGGTGAGAGTCTTTACACACCGGAGAAACTGGTGAGAAATCATCTCCTTAAAGTCTGTACACATCACTTCCATTTGTCAGTTTGTCAGGTAGTACCAGTTCCCTTACAGATACAGACACTCAGTTCCCAGCCGCTGGGAGTCAGGCACAAAGTCACAGAACAGCCCTGGAAGTGGCTAGCAAGCAAGACACAGACAGACCGAGAGACGCACTGCCAAGTTAGGTTAGGAAGACAGACAGACTAGAAAGAGATGCGCTGCAAGCTAGCACATCAACTTAACGTTACTGTTATTTGATGACATTAAACTTGGAGAGAAGAGAACACAAGTTTCCTCGTTCTCTCACTCAGTAGCGCCATGGAGGGAGCCGGTTTGACTTTGGGGAAATTACGTGACCAGGCATTCTCAATCCACTTGACACGGGTGGCTTCCCCGCACAATCGATGATTACAAATATTGATCCTTGTGTTTTTCCTTTTTGTGCTGGACCTGATCTACCCATGGTTTGAATTCAGAGCCCGCGGTGGCAGCTTACAGAAACTCTACCGGTTGACCTGCCTGCACTGCTGGAGCTCCCGCTCACTCTGGAGCAAGGTCCTGCTGCCTCCCCGTACTCCACTACCGCCGAGGAAGAGGAGACTCACCAAATATTTGGACTCGGTGAAAACCTGCAGAGGTATCAGTTGCCACTAATATCATCTTTAACCTAACCAATCCATGGACTTAATTAGGTGGAGCAGCCCATGCTCTAATTGTCTTTCTTAAGATGACAAGCCTTACGATGCTCCTGAGTTCATCCAAGTTATTATGCAGTGATTGGACATTTGCTAGAAGAATACCTGGTATATTTTCACTTCACATCATCCCGGCCCAGTTGAAGAAATAAAACAACAACAACAACAACAATAAGACATGAAACTTGGAAAACTCACAGTTTTTCCTTCTTTATCCACCAGACAAAAAGCAGAGAGGAGATATTGTGAGATGGAGAAAGAAATGGAGAGATTGAAGGAGGAGATGCAGGACTGGAGATCCCCCAAAGAGACAGGCAAGGGATCAACACCCCAGCTTCCTCATCACGCCATCATCTCATTATCTTCTGTTCCTCTCTGTTTCAATTTGTATATTATATGCAGTTGTGCCAGGACTGAACCAATATCGTTTTGACACTGTGAAGACTTTCAGTTCAATTCAATTTATTTTTATATAGCGTCAAATCATAACAGAAGTTATCTCGAGACACTTTTCATATAGAGCAGATCTAGAAATAAGTACGTGAACTAAGGAATACACTTACGGAAACAATATAACAGTCCAGTAAAACAAAACACCGGTCTCAAACAGCAATCTCCTGAAGTCCTGTGTTTGTTGGACCCGTCCACCTCACCTCCTGCCCACCATAAGCTTTCTTTCTCCCTTTTTATTCTATGTCGCTAGCTCTGAGCGTAGCAAGTTTACGTGGATGCATTTACATTGCATTCAGTACAGACTGCAAAATGACACGCCTAAAGCACTAATGGCGTTACACGCTTTTACTGGGCTGAGCAAAACATAGTTTTTTTTTTACTCTAACAACAACCAAATGTGCACGCAACTGTTGATGAAAAGCAATGGACCATTAAAAGCCGAGACCATATAGAGGTAGACATGGCCTTTTGTTTTCATTTTGTCAAATTTAGCCCCGTTGGTTGAAAAAAAAATCTTCGAGGCTATTTTCAGAATGCCTGGTATTTCAGTAACGTTACCTAATCACACAGACATCCACACAACCCAAGTTCTACTTTACAGTCCCGAGTTTCTTAAGAACAATATAAATGTGTGGTGGAATGAGTCGATACGAGCCACTCTGAATAAACACAGTGCTGTACAGTCCTGGCAGGATCTGCTTATATTGGAGGCCTTAGTCAGAACATGGTGATGAATACCTACTCTAAGAATAGCCTTGGTATGCAGGAACTTGGATGCCTGTTTCCATAAATCAATACAGTGTCATGAGCTTTTTAAAGGGGCAGCGATGAGGGACTTGGACTAATGGATGACGTTGTCATGAACAATGACCACAACAACCATGTGGACGTATCTCAGTCCATGTGTGATGATAAAAACCCTCAATCATTACGGCTTACTTCACTTCAGTCACTGCTTTCTTCCATCCCTCCTTTCACACCCTTTCATCATCACAAATGTGTACCGTTTTTTGTTCTGTTCTGTTTCTCTGTGTCATTACAAATCTGGCTGGCCAGCGTGCACCCAAAAGCTGAATGTCTGCCGCCGTGCCACCGCACATCATGAGCTCTGATGTTCCTCTCTCTCCTCCAATCACAGCACTGAGTATCTGCCCAGCATCTCTTGCTCTGCCTACCCACTGTGTGGACACACCAGGGGATGTAAGCGTATCTTTAATCCATTTTCATATTCTCTTTCTCTGTCTGAGAAGGAAACAAGAACACTTTTTTAAACAGCATGTAACCTGTTTGAATCCCTACTTCATTTGCTCTGCAGTTGTTGCGCAAGTAACTGAGACCAGGCTTGCTAATGGGCAAACAGAGAGCTGTTTCTGTATGACATGAAGTGTGTACAGCTGGCCAAGCTCTTATTTGATATGCCAACATCTATTTGTGCATCTACAAAGCTGCTGTCTGTTCACTGGACTGACGTGCCTGTGTTACAGAGGGAGAGAGCGCCCCCAACCTGCCATTACCCGCTGGTGATCCCTCTCCACCGTCACCTGCTCCTGTTCCACAGGGTACACACAAAACACTCAATGATCTGTCATTTAGGAGTCAACTGATGTGGGCTTTTGAATGCAATACTGCCATTTCTATACCATTGATATCTTTTGTAGTTGTACGTCATCCTCAGTGGTAGGAGCAATATTCTATTCTGTTACTAACTTAAAGCTACTATCAGGAACTTTGATTTTGTGTTGATTTTGGCGGTCCGTGTGGACAAAAGCGGTAGCGTGTCCGAGCACCAGTCCCTTAAGAAAACCTCTTATTTTAATGCAGCAGGGTCCTGGTTCTGGTTCTCCGGTGCCTCCCTTTCCTCCAGCAGGCCCAGCAACTCGGCCTGGGCCTCCAGTAGCGAGGGGTCGGTGTCAGCTCCAGCTGGCGGAGCAGCAAGGCGAAGCTCTGCTCCGGGCCGGAGGAGGAGCTGCCGCTGCAGGGCGTAGAACTCTCCACCTCCCACCGGAGCTCCGACTGCACATCGAAGGTGGCAGCAAGCCCAATCTGGTCACTGCCGCAAGCCAAGCTGGAGTCTGAGCTAAAAGGAGTTTCTGGTGAACCTGCGTGATTTCATCTGATATCGCAGGAATCCGACCCGGTGCCACCAATGACAAGCATTAAGAATAACTATATAGCCAATCTTCTCGTTGGTGGTCTCGTTTACTGATGTAGGGCATCGGTATTCAATTTAGACTGTTTCATAACCAGTTAAAAGTTCCTCACAGTAGCTTTAAGTAAAAGTAGAACTACCACAATATAGAAATACTCCATTACGAGTAAAGTGCTGCATTCAAAACCTTACTTAAAGCTGAAGTAGGCGAGATTGGAGCAAGATTTCACAGACCGGAGGAAAACAAGCAGTAAGAGCTGCTGTCCATCTGCTGTCTATGAGAGCCAGCTGTCAATCACTCGCGAACTCCAACCAAACGGTCAAGCTAGGCGGTGCTGATCAAATATGAATCAATATTCTGTTACTGTAATGCCTATTTCTCGACTCAAACGTTTTCAGAATCATCTTGTAGTGTACTGTTCAGCTGTAAAATGAGAAAGTTTGTGATGCGGCTGCCATTGTGAACGCCAAGTTCTGGTCACATCATCAGATCATTATGCAGCGCACTCTTTGTGTAAGCAGCATTTGAATATTGTAGACCTGGTCGGGGTGGAGCTAATCTCGACTATAAGCCACCATATGTATGAGGCTTTATCATGAAGTTTAGTGACCAGGCATTTCTCAGCATAGCTCCACCCACCAGCTACTTGATTTAAGATAACAGTTGCTGAAGCAGTATATTTTAATTTGACCATGTTTATGCATAAAAAAATGTCCAAGAAATTATAGTTAATTTAATTATCATGGTAGAAAAGCCTCTGAAATTGTATTTAGATTCTCGACTGCTCACAAATTATCATTGCTGTTATATCTGTCCTCCAGGTTCGCCTGCCACAGGTGAAGAGTGAGTCATACCTGCTGGTGTGCGCAGAAGGGGGGGAGCTCCAAGCCTGGGAGAGACACTGTTATACCGAGCTCTCCTGAATGCGCTTTAAAAAAGGTGGCACATGCCGACCTCTCCCACTATAACAGGACAAAGGACTGAGCCCCTGCTCTACGTTCTCTCAATGCCCCAAGCCTCCTAAAAGCAGCACTAAAACACTTCTAACGAGAGCTGCTGAGGGTGACCGTACTGTACAAGACTTTCTAAATGAAGTTTTCCCAACTGATATGATGAGAAAGGCAGGTCAGACTGCTGGGAGCTGAGGAGGAAACATGATGACGACATCTTCCGACCTACCTTGCCTGCTTACCAGACTGAAAGTCACAATAGAGATGCACTGAGTTCATAGCACACTGAGAAAAATACTCAACTTACTTTAATGAGTGACAATAGCGATGATGTTTGAGTGACACAGCGAGGGGTCCAGACTCTCCTGTGTATCATGTATCAGCACCTATAGGGGTGGTTTGTTCTTGTGTTGCACTACTATAGGCATGTTTTTTGCTGTGTCTGTTTTAGTATTCAAAAGATTACTAATAACGACCATGGTATCTGTATATTAACTCGGGCCATAACACCACAGGCTGTGAAAGTGTGAAAGGTGTGCTGCATAAATAAAAAGGCAAACATAGTTGGAGAGTTAGGGTGGAAGATGTGTAGCGTATAAAGTCAGATATGAGGCACAGACATAACACAAAAGGGTACATTATAACCAGACCTGTAGTTTTAGAAGTGCTAAAGCCTGTCCAAATTCTCCCAAAGCACCGCCCCATGAAATCTTATGACTACCTACCTTCATAATAATTAAACTATTACATTTTATCTCCCGACACGACTACTAAATGGATATCTCAACACCTTCCACACATTGCCAGGAATGTAATTCTGATATTTCATTCTTTATTTGTTTACAAAGAAAACATTTTTGGCTTAAAATTGTCTCATTTCAGAATTTCTATGTTATGAATTCACCAGAGTCAGGCTTGAAAACTCATCTTGTGGAATCTGTGTGTATTTTTTTAATGGTTTTTTTTTCCTATTGGAAAAAGTTGTATTGGCACTGAAAAATAAAATACAGGCATTAAAAGTTCATGTCATTAATTTTATTTATTTTTTGCATTCTGACATCAATCATAATCTTCTGATTTCTGATCTTCATGCCACTCGTTTCTAACCCGAACATAAACTCCCAATCCACAGGTGGAATTGTAAAGATCCATTTCCAGTGAAGTTCGTTAAGTGGCGACTCCATCCGTGGAGATGTAGCAGTCAGTGAACAATCGCCGATATCCACCTTATAGACACACTCTGATTGGCCGCCTACATTTATTCAAATCTCCGTGGGTGAACGCTTGCGTGTGATTGGAGGAGTAGTACCCACATAGTCCAGTACATGGCAGAGCCTGCGTGAGTATAGAACCACCACATCATCCCCTCTGCGCCTATTCTCACTTGATAAATTTGAATGTTGAAAGCAGGGCTTGGCTCAGGCTGTGTTCAGCAGGGAAGGAGAACTGCAGACCCGGACTAGGGATATTGTCGAGTGGTGGAAAAAGCACTTGGAACTCCTGAACCCGTCCAACACGTCCTTGGAGGAGGCAGAGTTTGAAGATTCAGGGGAAGACTTATCAATATCCCTGGCAGAGGTCGCTGAGGTAGTCAAACAGCTGCTCGGTGGCAAGTCGCCAGGGTGGATGAGATTCACCGTGAGATGCTGAAGGCTCTGGACATTGATTGGCTGTCTTAGCTGACACGCCTCTTCAGTGTCGCGTGGAGGTCAGGGACAATACCTATTGAGTGGCAGACCGCAGTGGTGGTTCCCATTTTTAAAGAGGACCGGAGGGTGTGCCCTAATTATCGGGGCAGCATACTACTCAGCCTCCCCAGGAAAGGTTATTCTATAGTGCTGGAAAGGAGACTCCGATTGATTGTCGAACCTCAGATTCAAGAGGAGCATTGCGGATTTCGTCCTAGATGTGGAGCAATGGATCAGCTCTTGGGGCTGTTGTAGGGTTCAAGGGAGTTTGCATCCAGTCTGCATGTGTTTGTGGACTTGGAGAAGGCTCACGACCACGTCTCCTGGAAGCCTCCCTTTAGAGGTTTTATAATAAACTGAATTATAAACCTAATAAAAAATATAATGTTATATCTTAAGCATGTTAGTTTACATGTTAGTAGCACTATCCCATGTAATTTAATACTAAATGAAAATAGCATCAGCTGTGAGCTTTTAAAGTAATGTCCTATGATTATTAACATTAACTGTAGGTATGCGACAGCTGCTCCCGTCTGTACTTTAACTCACACACTCACTTATGTCTGTTTTTTTCAAAACAACAAAACCAGAGACAGCTGCCTCATGCACAATAAGTGGAGTCAGCATTGAAAAAAACTAAAATAGTTGCTTTTCAGCCCCTCAGAGAAGCAAAAACGGCGCTATTTAGGAAACTTTTGTGAGCTATCAGCAGTAATGTGTTGATGAATATTTCTCACCTCAGCTTTCCTGTCCTGCTGTCAGCCCTGGAGGGGAAAGGAGAAAGTATTAACGCTAATGAGAATACATAAAAAAAAGAATGCACATGTTCTTAATATCATCTATAATTAATGAAAATGCTCTTTGCTAAGAAAGCCATTAATTGTGACCCATGCAGCGTCTCTAGCCTCGTCATACAATGAGGCTGAACTAAAAACTGTTTTCAATTTCCAAGGTACATTTAGCCATACAGTTTATCATTTTAAGTGGAAAGTACAAAATCATGCAGTCACTGGAAAAATATAATCTACTTCAACCGTGCACGCTGTGATGAACTGCATAAAGCAGATGATGTCACTGTAGCAGAACTACTCTGATACTGAACCAACAAAACAAACACATAAGGTATTACAACTTTGTTTAAATGCCAATAACATAACAAACAAAATGCAAAAGTAGAACTTTCTAAAAGTCAACTGCATCAATGACACACAGTTTTGCTGTTATCATCAATGCACAAGATAAAGCACAGGTACAGCACGTACACAGGCAGTGATGAGAAGGAACTCACTTGACCCTGTTGAAGGTCAGCCTCCTCCTGAGAGAAGACACTTGCAGATAGCAGCCCTGCGACTCTGGACCACTATCATGACCCATTCATTAATTACAGTTTCACTGTCCCAAAGCCTGCTGGATGGAAAGCAGAGGACGGTGCTGGATCAACACATACATCCTCTTCTTCTACTTCTTAAAGTCTCAGCAGTGGAATTTGTCCTTTTTTTCGCTCTCTCTTTTGTTCCTCTTCCACCCTGATCTTTCTTTCTCTGAACCTCCTGCCTTACCCTTTCCTCCAACTATACCAACACCTATCCACCTCCTCCCTCGCCCCCCTTACCTCCTTGCTATGCTCTGCTCTTTGCAAGTGACCCACTTCTTCTAGGCCGTCTATTTTACTCTGGTCCGCACCTGCTCACATTCTGCACCCTTGCATGTACACTGTTGTGGTGTCATCCAGCAGGCCACAGGAAAACACTGCATGCTTGCACAGGGTTATAACATTTATCATGTGCTATCATGTACCTGTGTTATGAGCTATAGTTTGCATATGTGTGTGCATGTCTATGTCTATGTAAATAGTTTGTCCAAATGAGGATGAATCCTTTGCCCCTATTAAGTTAAAAAGTTAGAAATTCATTACAAATTAAAGCACTTGCTAAATATCAACTAACAATCACAAGTTCTGAGACCTCTCATGTTACAAATTTCATTCCTCTTCACACACACATGCATATACATGCAAAGTAGCTAAAGTGGTACATACACACCTTGTGGCTGCAGAAAAAAACACTTCAAGAAGCACAGAAGAGCAGCTGTAAACACATTTGCATAGTCATAAATCATTAAGTTCCCTTCCTTTCTACCAGAGGAGACCTTGAGGGCCGCCTTCCCATGAATACATGCATCGGGGCTCTAGGTGAAACTCCGTAGTACAATCTAAAAACAAAGTCTAAAACCACTGGATTCACAAGCTTTCCATTTTTAAAGCATTTGTTTTAATTCAATATTACATATTTATGGCCAACCTTTAGACAGAACCAAGTAATTAAAAGCAATTTGTAAAGGTAGAATTCATGGCTGAGCTGTATTGGATTGCATTAGATCTTAAAATGACGATATCCCAACATGAAGGTTTAGACATTAATGGGACCTCAGGTCAGGTATACAATACCGGCTCTGATGCCTTTTTTGTTGTTTTATTTTTCCATTTTTTATTTTTTTATTTCTTTCTATGTAGAATGTAACTCCCCCAAGGTTGCTGAATACTGAGGAGAGCTACTGAGGACATAACCTCAGTGTCCTCAGTGTCCTGAGTCAACACTGACTCCCAACAAAATGACGTTCCCACACAACTAAACTGCATTCTCAATTACGTTTTGAGGGAAACTTATTTTCTCCCAGATTACGGTCACACTGTTAAACAGTTTCAAACAAGCGGTTAACTTTGTAAAATTGAAACAAAACCAAACCAAAAATGCAACAACACTTAAAAAAAACGTCATGGTTTGGCTTAACAGGACAGCAGCAGGGGGGAAGTAGCTACCCAGGCTGTGTCCAAACCTTTTAAAAATCTGCCTGCTTGTCCCTCTCAGGCTGACTACATACCACATTACAAAAAACAAAAACCTGAATGACAGCGACCAACAAAATATACCCGCAAAAGAACAGGTTTATAGTGATCCCGGACGAGCCCCCAATTGTTACGTTTCCCAAAAAAACTAAAATCTAAATGGCTACTGGGAAACTAACAAAAATGAACTGCACACAGAAAATTATAATAAAAAGGGTCCCCTGGGTTCTTAAAGGAAACTGTGAAACTATAACTCCCCATAGCAGCCCACTAAATCTATCAAAGATGATAAACCAACAAAAAAGGTATCGGACCCAAATGAAATGTAAGTTGGGAGTCCCTGAGGGGGGACACAAAAGAGAAGTAGAGGCTAGTTAAAGATGTGCACTCTCAAAATCAAAAACCCACAGAATCACTAAACACAATGTAAACACAGAGAGCCAACTGAAGGTGTTGACCCTCTGCAGACACACAGCCAACTGAGCAGCCAACCTGCTGATAGAGCCTCCCAGCCAGGCTGATTATCAGCAGCTGAGGCTGATCACAGGTGCCACCAATGACTCCTGATGAGCAAGGCTCAGAGAAACCTGCAGCCCAGATCTGTCATGATCCCCCTGACCATAACACAGTGAAATAATCATTCATGGTTTTATCAAGCTGTAAACAGCCGTGCAGCTCTGCACTGTGGTAAGGTGTCTGTCCTGAGGCTGTGATTCATGAGCACTGTCCTGCTGCATCTGGACATTACTGAACTAATTCATTTCATTTCACTGACTGAGTGAGAAAGAAATGGCTGGAAAAAACGAGCTCAACTGGAAATTTTAAATTCATGTTTTTGAGAGGCTGGCGTTTGACCCGGAATAAATAAACAAAGATGGCGAAAGCCAAGTCCAATCGCTCCACGCTGTGCTCCATGCACAGACACATTTGTGCTATGCTAAATGTAAAAAAGGTGACTAGCATTTAAAGTACGCAGACTGCCTTATTAATAATTAACTTGTCAATGTTTTATATCATACAGCCATATTCATAAATGTAAAGCATGAATCCTTTGTATATGGTATAACCTCTACTTTATAGATATTTTGGCATTTGAAATACATTTTAAATTTTACCTATCACCTACTATCTTTTTCAATCATTTTAAACTATGGCTTTATCTCTGAATATATTGCTGATTGACTGCATTCAATGTGTCATCACTTTTTACCTGTGTGTAATATCTTCATTCTCGAACTGCTGCTTTCTAGTTTGGAGACACTTTTTTTTTTTTGTTTACTCATCCTTCTCCATTGCTTAATGCAATAGCAGCCATTTACCACTAGAGACCATCATTGGCTGCACAACGGATATAAAAACTTGTTCTCCGGCCAATGGATATGATCCTTTTTAACAAGCCATGGCAAAGAGACAAGCAGATGGCTGAAATATCTATTGGACAGTGTTTATAGAAGCTTTGCAAATAGTTTCTCTGTTGGCTTCTGCGTTCTACACTGACTGTCCCCTTCACCACTAATCATGTTACGGTCAAGAGTCAACCTGCCAAGCAGTTAACCTTGGATACACTTCAAGATGTTGAATAATGGCCACGTTTGACCCTAAACATCACCAGAGTTCAGTTTAGAAGTTCCTGCTGCTGCGTTACCTCGTGGGAATAGTTTAATTTACAATTAGATTTTTCATCTGCAGTGATTTACAGTGAACTTCGTATATGAAAGATTTGAACAGGTCTGTCACTGCTTAAGTTGTTTGTTTGTTTATGTCAACTGGCATTTGTCTTATTTTTGCAGATTAAAGGAACATTTTAAAGAAAACTGACTTTAGGGCAGTTTTACAATAAATATACATTTTTGGGAAAAATGCTAAGAAAGCCACATGTTGCATTGCAACAACGATATTAGTCGCATGTGTATATCAAGGAGTGTAGAAAAAGGATTACCTTAAATAAATAAAGTTTGTAACCTTTAATCACAAGGTTGGCGGTTCGATCCTCCTGTCCACATGTCGAAGTGTCCTCTAGCGAGACACTGAACCTCAAGTTTCTCCCCGCGCATTTTACAGCAGCCCACTGCTCCTAATGCTTAGGGTGGTTTAAATGCAGAGGTTGAATTTCATGTATGTATACAAATAAAATTACAACAGTTTAAAAAACAGTTTAAAATTGATGCAGCAGAACCACAAACATTATCTTTTTTATTCCATGTCCTTCTCAAAACCTGCTACCTACATTACCCACAATGCAACTCAATTGCCAACAGCTGGGTTAGAGATTTGGGTGTGTAATGCCAGTAGTGGCTAATGTAGCCTCTATAGCCTGCAGCAGAGATGAGCAGCGGGCCACAGAGGTCTGGTAAGCTCACTTCTGTCTTAACTCCACACCTCCAGATTTTTTCATTTTCAATATATAATATGATTGAGAGGGATTATTTTTCTATCAGTCCGTAAATTGTTTCTTAGAAAATTCCTGCATATTATACCTTTAATCTAAACTTTAATCGGTGTCTGTGTAGAGCAGCGTGGCTGGGTTGAGTGAAAAATAAATAAATAATAAAAACATGAATTATTTTGGCCAAGAAATCTAACGTCCAGTTCCAGGTTTGATAAAGCCTGAGATCATGCAGCTGAAAACTCTGGATAAAGCTGGTAGACCAGGAGTTCAAAAATGTTGTCAAGATTTGCGGTAATGTGAGTTCAACAGGACATTTCATTCTGCAGTAATATGCAGTCACGCAACCCTTAACACAGCACAGAGCTGCATGGCTGCAGTTTGATAAAAACATAACAGGTTATTCTAGTGTACAGGAGTGTTACTTCCAGTTCAGCAGACATGGCCATTTAAAAAAAAAAACTAATCATTGGGGAATTGCTTATTGCTTCAGTGTCCTGCCATGCTGAGAAGCCCAGTGACATTCAAATTATGTTGCTACATCAAACTAGTCCACATGTATCATGTATTTTATTCCTTTCTGCAGTTCTTGTCAGATATGCAAAGCAGTCTAGTTATTTAGAAGGAACCATTTAAACACACAAACCGGGAAGACTACCGGGAATAAAGACAGTACTGTAGCTCTGCGTAGTATCTCCATTCAAAGTTTTATTTTTATAAAAGAACAAAAGACAAAAAAAACATTTGAGTTTCTGTACAAATATCACTCTTTCACTCAAGCAGAGGACTATATGCATGGCCCTTTTAGTTAACCCCACCTCAAAATAAAAGCCTGACATTGATCTCATGAGAGAGAGAACAGGCGAAGAGTCCCTTTCTGGCATTGTTGCCCGGTGAGCTGCAGAAGGACTTTCATATTTACATAAAGAAGTTTCAAGATGGGTACACAGTAGGGTGTAGTCAATGCAAATCCAGAATCAAATGGAAACCAAAAAATATAGATTTATGAATTTACAGTTTGATTTCTATGATCATTATATTGTATCTATAGGAGTATCATTTCAATAATATATAAGCTTTAAGGCAAAACAAATGTCAAAATTCTTCCTATAGTTTAGTATCTGTAACATGCATATAACCATCATTCTTCAGCTTTTATTGGTGGATTTCACACCTTGGTTTCTTTTAACTTTACACTGTTTGCATGGTAGAAGCTCAGGAAACCCCACTGCATTGAAACTGGTGCTTATGTCCAGTTAGAATGGACATGAAGGGAGATATGAGCCTGTTCATTTTGCTACAGAAGGTAAGACTACTAGTGAAAACGCGACGCGGACTGCTTCAGTGATAATGCCACAACACAAATAAAAAAACAGAGCTGAGAGATAAGTTCAAACCCATTTTACTCTCTCACCTCTGCACAGCTGGCCAATTACAGCGTGAAGTGTGTGTGAATGCTGGATTGTCCGTTTCGGAAAGTTGAACATAGGAAAGGTGTGGGGGAGCTAATAAACCATCTGACAAACAGATCTGATGGAGTATACCAGCCCATTAACGGAGCCGTTAAGACAAGTTCTAACTCACACAGGCTCCGCCCTCTACTGGACTCTGGGTACTAATCTCCTCCAATCAAACGCACGTTCGCCCACTGAGATTTGCATAAACGTAGCCAATCGGCCTGCTGAGTGCTGCCTTCAAGATTGGACACCAGCAGCGGTGCTTTCACTCTCAACGCTTCGATGAGAACGGGCCGTCTGAGTCCCCATTCCGCTCCTGAGTGTTGTTGCAGCTGCAGCGAGGATTCCGACAGAGTTGACCTCATGCTCCGGCCCTCATCGTATAGCGAAGCATCACACTGAAGCGTCGAAAGTGAACCCACCGCTGCCAGCGTCAAATCTTGAGAGCTGGTTACTGCTGAACACCGCTCTCCGCGGCCTGCACCGAGGCGCTCCAAGCAAGCGTTGTGAAGATCCTTTCATGTGAAAAGGCTCGGATACGACGAGGTTCTAGAAGCAACGACTCTATCCGTGGAGCAAATCGCCATCCACTGAAGAGAAAAGGATGTCTGACAGTGGTGGACGCTGCCTTATACACTGTGGGGTCTGCACATATTCGAGTAGGCGCATCCTGATTGGTTATGTTTGTGCAAAGTCCAGTGGGCGAATGTGTGCTTGTGATTGGAGGAGAGTCCAGTAAAGGGCGGAGCCTATGTTAGAACGAAGCTTCAGTTTCATCACAGTAATGTCTTCAGGTTATCTGGGGATAAAGGGCACCTTGTCTCCTCTTGTCTGCTGCTGACCTGTTCTAGTTCAGTCCACGCAATCACTTGGCTATATGGGAAAGAGCTGATTATGTTCCTCAATATTGATTGGAATGCTCTTAACCCCAAGAGGATATGTAAAAGGTAAACTTCCGTGTATGTAGTTGAATGTTGGTGGCAAATACTTTCCGACAGACCAGTGATCACTTATCTTAAGGTGTGCTATAGGTGCAAGTTTGGACGAACACTCCAGTCAGAGAGGTGTGTCCGCTGGTGCTTTAATAGTATAATAATCACACCAAGATTAACTGATAATAGGGATATCTGAATTGTACGTAGAAGTCATTGTAGCTTTGGCTTTGAACACAACAGTGAGAAAGCTCCGTCCTTGGATCATGGTTATATATAATTTCCCCCCAACATGCAAATAACTAGAATTAAGTACAGTGTCATGGGAGAAAAGCGAATAGATGGTGTGTGACTCACAAGACAAGTTGAAAGAGGAAAAAGGGATAAGAGGCAGATTATGCACTGAATGGAAGGCATGTGATTGAAGAATGAGGAATAGAGAAGGATCAGCTTTGTCCTCTCTGCTGAAGGGAGATGAGGCACAAGGGCAGGATTCATTCTGTCCTGTGCGTCTGTCTGTCTGTCTGTCTGTTGGCTATGGCTGGTATGCAGTAGGTCAGATATAAATGGAGCTCTCCCCCTGAACCCCGAATCCTTGTGAAAGACAACTAATTTGCAATGTGTTGTACTTTCAATAGTACAATGAGCATTTGTATGACTAAAGGCACTCTTTAGAGATCATTATTTAAGTTCCAAGTGTATTAAGAGTGCCGAAGGTAATTTTCTCTATATATAAATGATTCAATGAGTCATATAAAACTCATTTAAATTCAAAACGAAGATTTTTAAAAGTTCTTACTAACTTATTTCTAAAGAAAAACCATCTCGTTTAGCATCACATTCATACAGTTTTTCATTCATGGATTAAAAAAGAAGATATATTACACATAAAATGGAACAAAATATAAACCATCACAATGTGGCACTTTCTCCGTCGGGCCTCTACTCAACCCTGTAACAATCTTCAAAAAATATAAGTGCTCCATGATCCTGAAAATTCCCCCCAAAAAACGCTTCTCTGAATTCTCCCTGAACCATGACATGGTATGAATAGTATGAACATGAAGTGTCCTCTATGAATCCACATTAAATTACTGAAAATGGGAAATGTGCACATCTACGCATCTGTCGGCACGGAGGAAGCATCGACGAAGGGATTCACTATCATTTATGTCCATATTACAGCGTGTGACAACATGTATGGATGGATATATGAAGCGTCCACATAAAGTCTCTTTATACAATCAGAGCCATTCATCTTCTTTATATACCAACGTGTTCTCATCCCAGCTCGTCATAGACTGATGCTTCGTCAGACCCCTCCGTGTCACTTTTCGGTCGCAGTAAGCACGTGCTTAACGAGTCCTCTTTGTCACTTTTCAGTCGCAGTAAACACGTGCTTAACGAGTCCTCTTTGTCACTTTTCAGTCGCAGTAAACACGTGCTTAACGAGTACTCTGCGTCACTTTTAGGTCGCAGTAAGCACGTGCTTAACGAGTCCTCTTTGTCACTTTTCGGTTGCAGTAAACACACGTCACTTTTCGGTTGCACTTTGCACTTTTCGGTTGCAGTAAACACGTGCTTAACGAGTTCCCGGCATAACTTTTCGGTTGCAGTAAACACGTGTCACTTTTCGGTTGCAGTAACACGTGCTTAACGAGTCCTCGGCGTCACTTTTTTCGGCGTCACAA
>CAKAOI010051141.1:37261-76376 GCA_916701655.1 Sebastiscus albofasciatus
GAGTTCCCGGCATAACTTTTCGGTTGCAGTAAACACGTATCACTTTTCGGTCGCAGTAAACACGTGCTTAACGAGTCCTCTTTGTCACTTTTCGGTTGCAGTAAACACGTGCTTAACGAGTCCTCTTTGTCACTTTTCGGTTGCAGTAAACACGTGTCACTTTTCGGTTGCAGTAACACGTGCTTAACGAGTCCTCGGCGTCACTTTTTTCGGCGTCACAAACAAAAAACGTGCATAGGTTCAAGCAAGAAAACCACTCTAGTTAGGGTTCGGAAAAAAACAACATGGTTGGGCTTAAAACTACTACGTTTTTACAGTGAACATGACACTGAACGTTGTTAACGGGGGAATATGAACGAACAACTGATTGTAACGTGACACACGGGACACAAACAGCGGTGTCCTGGATGAATGCCTTGTGTTTGTTGGACCCATCCACGTCCACTCCCACCTGCCCTGTGTGTGTCTTTTCGTTCTTAAAGCTACGTCACTGCCTCCCCCGGCGCACTTTCCCTGAGCGTTTAATGTTGACGCGGATGGGTTTACATCGTAGTTGTAGTAAGTGACGGTATTTGACGCCCTGGGAATGAGAACGGGCTGTATATATACACTCTAACCTACAGGTAAACTACTTTCATCAGTTCAGTCATAGGTGCAGGGTGTTTTCATGTCACACAACAGGTGTAAAGTGGTATACTGTACTGTACTGTCTGTAAGAAGGTGTTCAAGTTTGTTCCTTTTTCTCATTTCCCCTATGAACTACTATAACTTCTTCAGTTGTATCTGTGAGCAGTCTTCTACAAAACGAATGAAGTTGCCATGTAATGTAATCATTTTATCAAATGCCAGTCTGGCTCATGTTTTCCACTTCATCTCATTACATTACCTCATCCCAGTCACTCAACTGCTACTTCCGTTTCAACACCGCCTTGTCTTTCATAATCACAGTCCATAAAACAGTATCACAGATGTTGCTCAGGAGTGTCAGTAAACAACACCAGAAGAAGCCTGTCCCTATGTTGTTAGTGTAGAGCAGAGATTCTCAGTTAAACTGCTCAAAGTATGCATCGGATTGTGAATGGTGAGAATATATCTAGATAATATAATTGGGTCTTTATCAGAGTCTCCTCTCTTGGGTTCAGCTAGTTGCTGTGTCCTGAGGCTGCCTTGGCCTTTTTTCTCTGTGTGATTATATCTACACAGTCTGAAAGGCCTTGGTTTGGGCGGGGATCATAACAGGAGTGGCCCCCATGCGGCTCAGGTTTCCAGGACTCAGTTTAGAGGGAGAGCTGGGCTTGCAGTTGGAGGTAGATGTGGAGGTTAGTGTTGAACGGGGCTCAGGAGTCTTGGGAACTGACTGAGTGTAGGCAGGAGGAGCCTGAGGGAAGGAGGAGGTCGGGCAGTTCTCCTTGAGCGCCGCCACGGCGGGAACGCAGGCTCGTTGGCCTCGGAGCCCCATGTTGTGCACCATGGATTGAGTGGAGGAGGTGCCCGAGCGAGAGCTGCCAGAATGGGACGAAGAGAGGGAGTTGGGCTTCACCAGTTTGGCTTTGGGAGCCTCTGCATCCTCCCTGAAATGAGGACATGGTTGCATGACTTCAAAGAGTGCCTTCAACAGCTCAAATAAACATGTGGACAAATTATAACTAACACTGCGCAGATAAAGTTAAATGTTAGTCTTAAACTTTATCCAGTAAACACAAACACAATCTCAAGTTGTGTGTTTACTACTTAGTTGGAGACTAACCCTACTTCTTGCTCTGTCACTGGCTCCATTATTGATGGGGAGCTATCCCCACCAGCCTGCATTATTCAGCCTCACACTTACAAATTGCCAAAAGTATGATTGCTTAGTCTTGTGTTAAAACATACAAATAACTAAGTGGAGAGAAAAAAATTAAACGGTTGTTAAACTGTTCATGCAGTCATTTAGGAAATCATCTCTGTGAAGTTCTGGTTTCCTGCTGAGTCCAACAATCAGAGGGAGGAGCTCTACAGTTCACTGCTTCAAATGCTGCTTTGATGATATTAGTGCTAAGTGAGTTGGCAGTCTGAGACAAGGATTCACTTCTGAAGACGGTATTGTATGTAGCAACACACATTGCTGGTTTCTAGGGCTGTCAGTTTACGTAATAACAACGCGTTAACGCAAATTTGTTTTAAGGCCACTAATATCTTTAACCCATTATCGCAACTTGCGATTATTAGATTGTAGCGGGCTTGGGTTTTAAAGCTAGAGTGAAAATACTGGTATCATATGAAACTAGAAAACCTAAGGAATCTATTGGTACAAACCATGTCATACTTGGTGCTTGGAGGAGGCTAAATAACGGTGAATAACGAATTCAGGTTGGGGTTATGAATGCATTATGGCTGGCAGAGAAAGTTTCTCTCTCATTGTGTACCTGATTTCATTCGGGGTCTCTTCTTCTTCATATTTCTTCATCTCTTTTTTGCGGAACACCAACCAGATGATGAGGATGATGAGGAGGACTCCGAAGGACACGCCGACCACGGCCCCCGCGACCACACCCATCCCCCTTACATCTACACACACATGTGAACACACACAAAGAGTTGTGTAAGAAAGTATAAACCGAAAATCATTTGTGGGATTTCTGATGCTGTGAGAAAAATGTGTGGCCTCCACTTTTGAATCAAAAGCTGCAGATTTTTTGCCAATGCAGTGTTCAGCGGTTCAGGGTTTTTCCACTCACAGTGCATCTTGACCTCCACTGTGCAGCTCTCGTCTCCCACATCGTTGCTGGCGGTGCATTTGTAGACTCCGGTGCTGTCCTTGGTCAAGTTCTTCAATGTCACAATCTCTGGGTTTTTCAAATCTGATAGTAGCAAGATAGAAAAATAAAAACAGGATGAAAGAGTTCAGCTCATTCTGCGGTTTAAAAGACTGAATTTGTATTGAATTAATGTTTGTACTGTTGAGTTTAACAGAAAGCATTATGAAAAACTCTTTCTTTTATAAGATGCCAAATGCTGACGTTATATAGGCTACTGTATGCTTATAAGAGCGGTCAAAAAAAGCAGAAATTGAAGAATTGGAGTAGACAGAAGCTCTAGCTTATGGCAGCAGACTGCCAGAAAAAGCAATAAAGTCAAAGAGCTGAAATATGGCCACTCAGTCCTGCATTTCTTGAACTGAATCCTGTCGTATTTTGCTTACCAAGCTGATAAAGAGAAACACTGAGGTGACACATTGCTTAGTGTCCTTTATTTTCTTTTTGGCTATAGAAACTTGTTTGTATATTTTTTATATTTTAAACTTTGTATTGGTGTCAAAGTAAAGATCTAGGTATAACTGACAGACATCCTCCAGTGTGTGAGCAGACTTACCTATCAGGGCCAGTGAAGGCAGCTTGCCAATATACTTGCCCTTGTCCAGAACTCTCTCCCATTTGTAGTGGATGGGATCGGAGCCATCGGCAGACTTGCAGCTCATCTTAACGTCACCGCCCTCCAACAGTTTGCCCTCCATCCAGCACCGCGGCTTGGACGGCTTTACTGCAGATAGACAATCGGATAAACGAGCTGATATCCTGACACGTCGTTTCCTCATCCACCTTTTCCCCAAAAAAGCTGTGTGCTTTTCCTTTGGCTATAGCATTAGAGGCTGAAATATAATAAGAGGGGATTGTCCTACTGTACACATGTGGAATTGAGTTGCAATACATCCTTATGTATAAAATATATGTAGAACACTAGATTTAGACTTGGCCACCGGTTCATAATGGCAGAGGTCTGCAACCTGCAGCTCAGGAGCCACATGCGGCTCTTTAGCTCCCCTCACTGCATTAGACTTATATACTATATACTTAGACTATAAACTGTGTTACCTTCATCACAATGATCACATGTGTTGCCGCTCCAGACAGATTTGTTTTGGTCTAAAACGTCTCTTTTGATAGTAAAGGTTGCTGACCCCTGATGATGGGAACATAAAGAAGCGTCTCAACGTGTAGAGTCCTCAGTCTATCAGAATACCACAGTGTGCTGCACTACATTTAATGACAGCTCTGAAGCTATAAGAGCTTTGGGGTTACATGACACTTCTAGTTGTATAGTGTTCTCGTGAGTTCTCCCTCCGTCTGTGTTTTCCTCTTATTCACCCTAAGTGCTGTCTGTCACTTACCCAGCACGATGAGGTTGATGGTGCTCCAGTGGTATTGTGCACCAGTCTTGACTTTGCAGCTGTACTCTCCTGAGTCTGTTAGAGACAAGTCACTGATCAGCAGAGTGGCATCTCCTTTTAAGTACTCTCCAGCGAAAGCCACGCGGCTACGTTCTGCTTCATTGGGGTCAAAAACCCGTCCAGCAAAGAAGGTGATCACCTGGTGGAGGAGGTGAAACAGGTGGGTGGGTTTGTGATGGGGTAAAAAAGGTAAGATAACAACTAGCCATTCTATTTGTACAGAAGGCCAGAGAGGACATAGGTAAAATGTTGTTACGTCTGTTTTAATTTTATATACAGATAAAGACCCAAAATACACACACAGGATCTATGCATGTGTGGAGAGATGTCAGAGTGATGGGCACAGTGCCCAAGCCGTCAGGGGTTTGGTGCAACTCTCCAGCTCCACAACTGAGCTACTCCCGACCCTAATGTAATATCATAATAATACATTTTTATTTGTTTTTCTTCAGCGTCATGACACATTTCACACCTAAATGACACACCTAAATGTTCCCATGCTCCTTGATGACGCAAGTGTGGTGTACAGGGTGTCTGCTGTTTGTCTCTTGACCCCTGCTGGGTTAGGCCATGGTTTTATCAGATCAGTTGTGAACTATCTGAGGTGGCAAGGGCCTCCTACTGCTCCGCTGCGGCCGCTTATAGGTTAGAAAGAAGTAGGCGGGCTGTGGTGTCTAATCCTTAGCCGGTCTGGATCAGTGTGGTTAGGTTGAGATGGTGTCGGGACAGGGCCGTACATACATCGGTGTCTACCCACTGTACCCATAGAGAATGAATTAGCTTGTTATCTAGTGTGTTCCTTCCTCAATTAACATTTAAACTCTTGCATGGAGAGACACTCACCACTCTCTGCCTGTTGGTTGGTCTGAGAAACAGCCACTCGATGTCCAGAGTGGGGTCATCACCCAACCAGAACTGATGGTGGCAGGGCAGCGTCGCGTTGTCTCCGACAACCCTCTTCATCTCCGTTTGGGCGCCTGTTGTCAGAATACCCAGCACAACTGGAGAGAGAAAGACCAACCCAAGCTGATTCTTCACTGCATCAGATATGAAATATGAAAGTACAGTTCCAAGTCTAAATGAGAAAACAAACAGCAGGTTTTAAATCAAACTCCAGTCACCAAACGGATACTTCTCTGTGAATGTGATTGGAGGAAATTTCACCCACAGACGCAGACACACAACCCCGCAGTCTGACGCAGGTTACACTGATAATAAGCCCCCCAACATAAAAGGGATACATGGTACAATGGGTAAGATCCAGAGGGGATATCGGCTTACCAACCGCAGCAGTACACAGAGCGATACTGGCACTGCTGACTGGGGTGGAATTACCAAGAGGCTGAGGATGAAAGCCTGAGCTTCCCATTGTTTCCTCTTTTATTTATTTATCCTTCCTTGGACACTGATCAACGGTATGGGCTGTGATGTGCTGGCTGGACACATTTGTGGGAGAGCGATGATAGAACAGGGACATGTGTGTGTGTGTGTGGACGGCCGCAAAGTGTGTGCATGTGCTTGAGTTTAAATTGATGCTGCTATTGTGTGTGTGTCTCCAGAATCTGTGCATGACTGAGATTGTTTGAGTTTCTGTCTTTACTCTGTATGTGTGTTAGCTGAAGTTAATGCTTTGAACAGGCATGTGTGTGGTGGTGTTTGAGCATGTGCAAGCATATGGAGTCAGATCAGTCTCAGTATTAATGAATACACACGGAAGGATTCACACATTTATTTTGTGATATATAAATGATCCTCTACCCAATTTTGTTTTCACTGCACATAAGTATAATTAATGTTGTATATAAATGTAAAACACTAAATCCACATGTAAAAAAAATTAGGTTCACAAATATATTTCTGATGCATACACAAATATTTCTTGTTTTAAATAAATGCAAAAATATATGTATTTAAAAATGTATTTGCAGGGTCCGCTCGTGGTCTTGTGGAGTTTCTAAACTCTGAAAACATTGGAGTAAATTTTCAATTCATCATCATTTTTTTGTAAAACTGCCAATATTCAAAATCTACAGTTGATTTATCGACTCCAAAATTCCCAGAAGTGAATTTAATGATGAAAAAACAAACGTATGTTTTTGTTTCTGATAAAAATTGCAAATACTTTCAAATACATATATTTGTGGTTTTCTATTGCACTTATTTAAAATAAGAAATATGTGTGTGTGCATCAGAAATATATTTGTGAACCTTATTTGTTTCATATGTTTTTGGTTTTTTTACATTTATATACAATGATACAAATTTTTGTGTGCATTGAAAAATATTTTTGTGGAGTCATTTATATATGACATATTATATATGCATTCATTCATATTGAGACTGATCTGACTCCATACATGCAAGACATCTATAACTGTGTCCATTAGCTGTAGAATGTATACAGGTAAGATACAAAGAAGTACACGTGTCGAATGAGCTATATGTGTGTGCACGAATATGAAAACAATGTGTTTGTTTCTGTGTAAGTGTGTGTGCGTGTGTGCGTGCATGTGGCACATGTGCAGGCACACTCCTGTCTGCGATTATCGCCACAAAATGTCCGCAGCCTGTTGGTAAAAGTGGCGTGGAGAGCTTTGTTTTAGTGAAGAAGCCCTGGGGTGAGTTGTGCTCCAGTAAACTCCCTCCTGCTCCTCCCTGTAGACTTCTCAGTGGACCAATTATAGTGTCAGTGGGAGGCCAGCGGGACGCAGAGGGCCCAGTTACCCTTCAAACCATTGTAAGTCACAGCGCCTTCCTGCCCGCTTGCTCATATGCAAGTCAGCACATCGATTGAGCTCTGAGGCGGCTACCACAGAACGCTCTGATCTTAGGAAGAACAACCCCCTCCAAGACCATTTTTCCTTGATCTTCTAATAGTTTATTTCTTCATCCTGTTGGAGGTGCATTCTTTTATTAAAAGAAGTATATTCTATTTCACGCATGCATTATGTTTCAGTTCTGATTTGGGGTCGGTTTTATGCTGAAGAGTTACATACATATTTCAGGGTTGTACCTGCACAAACATTGTTATTCTATGACTCTAAAGCCAAAGATAAATGTCTGCTTTAACGCCATTAAAAGCTATTTTTGGTACTGATTTAAATGCATCTCGTTGTTTATGTTCATTTGCTGAAAGTATTGATGTTGATCTTTTTGATAAAATCCCCAAAGTGCCAGCGAAGTGACATTTCATAACAAACAAATGGTTCTGAGAGAACTATTCTTATCTAAGACACAAGTATAAAAATATCAATAATCGCTTTGTGCTGCCTCATTGGAACAATTCCCCCACCTCTTGTGCCTAACCTCTGTAGAAGAAAAAAGCAATACCTAATAGTTTTAGCTTTATTTTATCTTGTATTGTCTTTGTGCACTTTGATTAATACTCACAATCTAATCTGACCAAATCCACACATAACTGGAACAACCTGATCTCATGGGATATAGCTTATAAATAGCACACTACTTTAAGGACATTCTGCGTGTCTTTCTCGAATTCCCCTAATGCTGACTGGCTAAAATAGTGTTGTGTGATTGTACAGCTGATTGTAACGTGATGCACGGGACACGAACAGCGTCTGTCAACACATACTGTCTGTACTGTAAAGCAGATTGCACCACGGACTCACCTGCAGCATTTCAACCAACAAGATTCTGTGTCAGCCAAGATCTGGCAACCTGCCCTCGCAGCACGCTGCAGAGAGCGTTGCTACACTGCACCACACTGCACAGGACGATGAGGGACAGGAAGGAAATGTCATAATTTCATGACCCAAAATGGAAAACAGACACAACCAAAATTAGAAGGCACTAGACAGAGCACAAGAATCTGCTAACACTAACCTACTGCACTATTGGTGCAGAGCTCAAACTCTCCCGTCAGCGCACATGATGCAAAAGTTGTCTTTCTACTAAATTTCAGCGAATCCACTTGTAACTTTTTGAGATACCTTGGTATGAAAAGATGACTTTTAGCAAACTGTCTGAGAAAAACAAAAGAAAGAGTGAGCAGTGAGAGAGAAAAGCGATGATGATGAAAGAATTACCGCACATGTTGTTTTCATTTCCAACATTTGCTCAAACAACCACCAAACAATGATGCCATGCATTTTTTTTGTTTTAATAATTAGTTGTGAATGTTTGCCAGTTTACAGAGACTTCCTCTGACAAGCAGTGAATAATGCATGTATATGTTATGTTATCTGACGTCTCGCGGCCCTGCTGCTCTACCTGTTTCTCTGCACATTAGCTGCTCTCTGAGGCATGCAATCATTTCACTGCAGCCTTGAACACTTGATGAGGGGCAGGGGAACCGGCACTCACAGTGAATCATCTTTTATGTCTTTTCGCGACGACTGCAATCGCTTTGTCCTGTGAGAATGAAACAATTCCCGGCTTAATGCATTACCTGTGCAACAATAGCAAACTATACAGATACATTCTTGTAGTTTAGGGATTGCAAGATGCTAAACAGGAAAATAAAACAAGTTAATATCATTCATACCGTGTCCTGTAAGTTGTTATGGGAAACTCTCAAGCTTAGTCTGATCGTACTTCCACTACCTCGGCTTTCAAAAGGTGCTTAATCTCTGCTGATCTCTACACATTTCACGGTGACTTACAGAATCCATTAATGCCACACAAACACACTCAGGGATGCATTCAGTTCTCTTGAGGCATTTCAAAACTCGACATGACTAATTTTATCTCATCATTAAGATATTTCATTTAATTTATTACACAAGATACACTATATGTATCCGAATTAAGCTTGTTTTTGTTTATTAGCAAGCAAGCCATTTCTAGTTGTGTTTTTCTAAATTGCGGTTCAACTCCATGTTTTATGGTTCAGGTTGATATTCCTCAGGATTGTTATTTTAGCTACTGAAATGTTGGCAATTACTATACTTATACTATATAATACTTTATGAACTTAGGATCAGAAATAATTGTCAGCTAAGTGGCAGACAACACCGCTTTGTTTTTAAACATAGATACCAAAAATTACCATTAAAGAAAAACATTTTCCAAAGCAGGCTTGCTTTTGAACCTCAATAAATGTCAGCTGTTTATTGTACATGACTGCCCCATAGAGGATTTATCCGGTAAAATCAAAAGTTCAATATTTAGTAAATCTATTTAACAAAGGACCAAAAGGTAGACCAAACACTAAATATAAAAAAAGGAATGTAAATCCAAACTGCATTCATGGCTCCATAGAGATCTGTCAATATGTGTTTTAAAATCATGAATGGCATATATCCTTCCTAACAATTCTTGAGACAGTGTTTCAATAGAGGATAATGCCTGAATTCCATATCATTATTTAATTATGTGTTAATTATATTAAACCCCCTTTCGATTGGCACCTTGATCTGAAACTTTAAATTAAGTCTGGTGTAACAGCTGTGGGGCAGCTCGACAGAGACGTTCTTTAACCACTTGTATAGAGGCTTTAAAAACAAAACCCAAACACTGTGGACAGCATGGTGTAAAAATGTGACTAATTGGGAGAAGTTGGCTGGTTGGCACCGCAACCAACCAACCAACCATGAACTACAAGACCATTCATGGCTGTAAAACAGACCGGGCTGCACAGCAATTAGAGCAACATGGAACTGAACTGAGAACTTTGATGAGTTATTTCTTACACAGCCGTTAAAAGAAAACTATTCTGGCTCTCTGAAAAGATCCAACTCCCAACCCATACCACACAAACTGAAGAAGTGCTTCCTTTGAATGTGAGAATCAGTGTCATGTAGTCACATTTCAGTTCCTTCTGGCCTATTTCTCTCAGCAGATGGATTAAAGCCCCGGTGGTCTGGACCTTGTTCTCCTCACACAGAGAGATACAGCAGGACAGGAACTAGACCCAGCAGGGTGTGAACAGGTCTTCCACAGCACTCCACATTCAGTAAATGAATGATATACCAGCCATGTTAGTGTTAATATAAGAGACAAAGTACAAGACACCCTGAAGCTGTAACTGGACTGATGGTTGAAGAAGTATTCAGATCCTTCACTGCAGTAAAAGTGCTATTACACTGTGAAGATACTCCACTACAAGTCCTGCATTCAATACGTACATATAATCAGCAAAGTGTATTTAAAGTAAAGTACTGTTTAGCTATTACAGATGACATTTCTTTATTAATAATACTGCATTAATGTGTATATGTTGCATTTTAATGCTGTACATCTTTCAGGTTGTGCTCATTTTATTTTTTATATATACACTACACTCTTAGAAAAGTCCGTAAAAATACAGGCCAATGTACTGTTATGTGTTAATATGAAGGAATTTTCTGTATTGATTTTTCGCAGGAGTTTTACCAGTATTTTTAAAAAGGCATTGCATTGTGGTAGCAAGAACCTCCGCTAGTGCCAAAGGTGGAAGAGGCAGAGACAATCACATACGGCAAAGTTTAGTTCAAATTTCAGATTTGGAGAAACCGTTCTCACACTTCTGTGGTAAAAAAATCAACAATGAATGTCTAACCAAAATGATTTATGTTAAGGACTTAACGTTAGCTCAGTGTCGTTTGAGTTGGAAAGCTGTTTTGTTGTTCAGCTGTTGTCGACCGTTAACGTTACCAGATACGCCAGGAATATTTTGCAAACTCAAATAAATGTAGTGGAGTACAATATTTGCCTCTGAGATGTAGTGGAGTAGAAGTATAATGTAGCATAAAATGGCAATTCTTGAGTAAAGTACAAGTACCTCAAATTTGTACAGCACTTCAATAAATATACTTCGTTACATTCCACCACTGAAGTGGATGGACAACACACAGTTAAACATGTTTGAAGCTGCTAAATTGGACGTGTTTTGGAGTTTTCAGGAGCCTTGGTTGGTCAAACTGCAGTAAATGACTTTTACTTGTAATTGAATGACTTTAAATTGTTGTATTGCTATTTTAAATTAAGTAAAATATTTGCACATTTCAGTTTCTCACTGTTCCACTCATCGTCAGTTTGCGAATGCACCAGCAAAGGCATGAAAGAAGAAGACTGCTGAGGAGTGAACATTGAGATATTAAATGCAGGTTTGAGAATGTTAAAAATGTTCTTTGCAAAAACGTTTATGAGGATGGGAACACATTCAACACGCTCATGTATGCAATATGTTTCTGGTGAGAAACACTGAATCCAAAATCTCCAGACATATACATCTCCTGACCATCTCACATGACAGGAATGCAGCAGAAGTAACTGTGGATTGATTTGGGTAACAAATGGTCTGATTTTCAGAACAACATTGCCGTCTTTTGGCAACACTTTCAGGACAAAACTGTCAATGTTTTTGCCCCACTAGTGGTAAGAATTTAACAATACCAAATGTGTTTGCCCCACTAGTGGTAAGAATTTAACAATACCAAATGTGTCTCTCCATTTATCATCCATCTAACAAATTTGTTTTGTAGTGTGTAATAATCAGAGGCTACAAGTAAGGCTACAGACTTTGTGTTTAAAATGACAGAGCCCAGTTAACTAAGAAACAATCACTCTAAACCTGATGGATTCCTTCTGTTTGCGTTGCTTTTCCGTCGTCTTATTACTGTAGACTGTAGATATTACTGGCATTCAGGCAACACTAACATTTGGAAACCCCCTACGCTCGCACACATAACACATTCTGTAAGTTGGCACACAAGAAGACTTCCCACTATGCGAACATACACCAGAACACACATCCTCTGGCAAACCACCTCCTTCCCACTCCCCGGCCCATTTGAACACACACACACACACACACACACACACACACACACACACACGTAAACAAACAGAATGGCTGATCCCAGTTCCTGTCCTACATTCAGGCAGGTCTAACAGCAGGAGGCAGGAGGAGAGGTGCAGTGATTGGAACCAGATGAATGGTCAGACTAAAACCTCCCAATAAAACCCGACTGACTCTCTCTTCTCTTCTCTCCCGTCACTTCCTTTGCTTCCCTCACTCTTGGTTCTCTTTCATATCTCACCACCCGAAGCCCTACAGCAGATTAAAACAATGTGGGTGATGCCGTGCCAAAACCTTATCATCAAATAGGCTGTGTGTGTGTGCGTGCGTGCGTGCGTGCGTGCGTGTGTGAGAGAGAAAAGGAAGGTGGAAGACATGGGCTGACAGTTTGTGTGTACGTGTTAAAAGCTATACATGAGCAGAATTGGCCAGAGATGAGCCAGAAAACACAAAGAAAACGTTGTTAATTTGGAGTTCCCTCACACAGACATACCTGGCAATACCTAACTTTTATTATTATTATATATATTATTGTATAAATATGAATGGGACGGCATTTGCGGTGACATATCAGGTTACCTTGACGGTGCCAATTGCGGGGTTTTATTTTATGTGTTTTACTTTGAACGTCTTCCAAGCTCTTGCCTTATGAGACTAGAGGTAACTGTCAAATGATCAATTTACTTGTTTTTGTCAAACTTTATTAAGCAAAATGAAAAGAACTGGTTGATGAATAAACCAGGTGTGTAATATACTCTAATGCTTGCATTCCTCTGATTTTAGGTGTTTATTTATGTACCATCTTAAATCTTTAAAGGGACTGTTTGTAAGAATCAGAAATGTCTTGTTAACAGCGACACCTGTGGCCGTTAAGTCAACTAAAGTCAGCGTCCTGTTGCTCGCACTCGCTCTACATAGACATGAACTTAAACTCCCCCGTCCTCTTTTCCTCGCTCCCTTCCTGCATACCTGATGTATTTTCATTTCAACTCTGGTGAAGGGCGGGACTTCACCGTGCTATCCAAGCACTTAAGGTATTACAGTATAGCACTTGGAATGTAATCAATACATCTGGCCTTTTAGCTGGAGACGACACGTTGGTCCAAAGTAAATGGATTTTCTTTCAGCACCAGGAAGTAAAATCTTTTTGCTTATTGGCTTAATGTTGACTACCTTTCTGTAGTAGGTTACTTAAAGCTGCATTTTTATAAAACGGTCACTATATCCTGACAGTAGTGCATGAGACAGGTAATCTGAAAAGAAATCATGTTCCTCTGCGTCCTCCGGTGCTCCTAACGGCATCTGGTACCGGGTTCGTCGGGTAGAAGAGGATAAGAAATTAGAAATTAGAGGGTGGGGCAAATAAGAAGTGAATAAGGAGATCAGTGGGTGGGGAAGAGGAATCCCATCAGTTGGATGTGTGGAGAGAGAGAAGAGAAAGGAGAAGCAGCCACACAGTTTCATTCACAAATGGTAATTGTTTAGAGTGGTTATGCAGCTGAATACACCAACAACCCAGCTGGGATGTGGAAACTTAACTATCTTGGAAACATGTGCCAAATATTTTGTGGCCATGTGTTTTTGGAAGTCTCTGCATCGTGCCATCTTGAATCGGTGTCAACAAGTCAGTGCAGGATAACTAGAAAACTAATTTGAAAAGGTGGAAATACAGCCACCGGGTACCATAATGTGGCCTCCTTTTTCACCAGTGCAAACATTAGAAACCTTTTCTTTGTCTGCCAACAACTTATTTCTCCAACTTCCTAAGAGCTCCCAGCATCCCTCTGCAGGCTGTCAGTGAATGTGCAGTGACAAGCAGCAGTCACTGGTGTGTTTACAACACATCCTTAAGGTCAGACCGGGGGGGCAAATGTCCTGAAAGGGGTCAAACATCCACCAGAGATACTTAATGAGCTGACAAGGATACTTATTCAGTGCCCCTTTGACATTTGCCTTACAGAAAGAAAACCCCCCTATACAATACAAATGCTTAAAGCAGAGACAGTGAGACTGATAGTAGAGATTGTAGAGGCCTCTTCTGCTCCACATGGCTGCTAACTGTGAGCTACTGCCAACCATAAGGTGGAGGAACTGTGGAGGGAAATATGTCACATGCTAATTGCTATGTGCAATGATTTTTCTTTGCAGTCTGTTAATGCTTTCATTAAGACTAATACACAAGCACTGATCCAGGTTAAGGCTTTGTCAGCGGTCAAATTAGCAGCTTGGGTTGCTTTTAGACTGTCAAAGTGCTGTCCAACCTTTAGACATGTTTGAGAGACTGTAGGCTTGTAAAACTTTGTGTAAATCCAACAACACATGAGGATCAGTAGTTGTGGGCACCACTTGAATTTACAGATAATGAGTCCAGTATGTGCAGCCCTTCACTGATACTGTATATCTCTAACACTGAACACAAAGGCCTGTTGAATGTACCCAAGCTTACATGAGAGGTTAAGCATTGCAGTAAAATAAGCACATGAAGCAACGGACATAAGAGCATTTTCTATTTTATAAAGAATCTGGCTGCACATCTTTCAGGCCTTCAACGTGTTTGTGATAGAGAGTAAATACAGCGCTGCAGGGGGAAACAGATGAAGCCCAGAGACAGGCAGAGATGTCTCAGACTGCCACTAAAACCTGCCGTGACCCCTGTGAAGGGTCCATACATCCACTTTATAAACTGCTCTTATCTTCTCTCCCCTCCACCTCCAGTCCGTTTTCTCCTCCTGGCATAATTCCCCTGCTCAGTTTTCCACTTCCTCAATCTTTTCTTCTCTCCCTCATCCGTTCTCCAGGTATTCAGTGATCAACCTTCCAACTCCAGTGTTGACAGTGGGGACTATTAGAATCTGTTGTTATCATTATGAATCCAAGCTATAGTCTCCAAAAACTACCTAAACTACAAAAATACATATTTTGCAACTTGCCCAAACCTCTAATAAAACCTGCAATAAATGACAAAGTCATGACAAAGTCTGACCATTCCGCTTGTTCAGAAATGCTCGTTGATGATCACATCTGCATTTTTTGCTTCAAGTAAACATGTCTCTGATTAGGCACTGCCCTGACTTCATACTTTCTCTTGAGTTATCTTCCATTTCTTTGCCCTTTTTGACAGCAGTTTCTTCATGAACCTGATGCTAACCAGATCTGTGACCTCTTTGATTTAACCTTTGCTATCATTGAGATAAATAGGGACTCAATGTAAGAATCAGAAATTGCTTGTTAACAGTGACACTTGTGGCCGTAAAGTCGACGACAGTCAGCGACCTGTTGCTCGCGCTAGTGCTCGCATTACGTAGACGCGAGCGAGCCATCGGTAAAAAACGGGCGTCCACAAAACCACACATATCACTATATATTTAACATGCTTGGCAGTAAAGTTAGTTTACCTGTTCAGTAGGAACTTTGCCAGCTTGGGGTCTGTAGCAACTCATAATGTAATAACTACACATAATAATCTAATACTTTAAAGGTCCCATATTGTAAAAAGTGAGATTTTCAGGTCTTTTATATTATAAAGCAGGTTTAAGTGCTGTATAAATACTGTTAAACTATCAAAACGCTCAATATACGGATAAATACACTCAGAAATTGTTAGTTTGAAACAAGCCGTTAGGATTTCTGTCCATTTGTGATGTCACAAATATACAATATTTAGATCATCACACGGTTTTAAACATAAACATTCTAAATGTGTCCCAGTTCATTTCCTGTTGCAGTGTATGTGAATAATACCAGCTGACAGGAAGTAAACATGGACCCAAACTGTTGCCTAGCAACGCAATTCCGTTGCAATTCCATTGAAATGCACTAAAACGGAGCCTTTTGTGCTTCCGTGGAGTTTGTGTAGCAGTCTGAGTTGTGATGGCGGCTGGTCGTTTCTAACCAGCTGTTAGCCATCGTTAGCTATTCCTGTAGCTGCGCTGAAGAAACTAGGCACACGCGAGCGCGCATGACGTCACATCCGCTGGGACACCAGCCCGAGTCCTTCACATAAAAGGCAGTCTGCAGGCTGAGTTACAACCTGTTCCCTCATTTGCAATAAAAAACGATTCATACATGTAAAAGGTTGCATACAGTCCCTTTAAGACAACACACGTACTGTCCAGTAAATGTCAAGGTAAGAATTAAGTGACTAACATCATCTTTTCTATCACAAATGGTTAACTCACACTGTTGACACATTTGCGTACATCATCATCACTGGGAACAATGTTCCGATGTCACCTCTTGTTCCTAAACTTTAATGACAGAAAGAGTAGTATGCACAGAGGAGTTTAATGGAGAACAGAAGAGGTGATTATTTGATAATGACACGGAGTGAGCCATTCAAACGGGACCCATTTGTCTCTCTCGCATTCACAAACAAGCTACTGACACAAATGGAAAATAATCTACTTAAAACATAAATCACACTATTCAACAAAATCAGATTTTGCATTTGCCTTTTTGAATCCACGGCAAAACAAAACATCTCTTAAGGATCTGCGTTTCTGTGACCTCTGATTGTATTTAATTGATCTATCTGTCCCTTCAGTAATTATGTGATCTGGCAGCAGAGCCAGCTGTAAGGTCCGCTTAGAATTCAGAAGGCTTTTAATGAGGACAGCCGTGACATGTCAACGCCACACTGACATCACCATCATCGCTGCAACCATCACAACTGCTGTTTCCCCATCGGTGCAGCAGACTTAGTCACAGCCTTGTCACGCAACCCGACAAGAATTCGCCCTTGGTCAGGGGTCGCAAGACGGCCATCTTCAACGACATGATAGGCTGACATGATGAGCCTGCAATCAGGTTTGATAATAGAAATGAAGGGAGAATGATCCTTTCTACACAAGTCTAGTACATATAGTAGTGCTGGGTATATGTCCACAGCTCCATAAGGAATTAGGTTATCATTCAGAAAGGCTCTTTTTCTGTTTTACACGTCCTCCACCTGCATACACAATAATAAACAGCAGTGTATGCTAAGAAACTGTGTCTGGCTTAACAAAGTAGTTGCCAAAGCAGACCAGATTCAGACTAAGAGGAGTGCACGTGACTGCAGTAGGCCTATACCGCGCCGTTTCTTTGTGAGATGACCAATCACATAATAGTATTTCTCTGAGTAAGCAGTCGATTGGCTTTTCTGTCTCCGTCTCCGGAGGCGCAGGCAGTCATACGAGATGGCCCCTGGATATTCACAGAAATGTAAAACAGTGGTACCTGCAGCGTGCACGGATGTATCCGTTGTGAAAGGTGCCTACTGAAGTCAGTTCTGGATGTTTTAGAGTGAAAATACCACACACTGCTCTGTGCATACCCCAGTTTTCATGAACATGAGGCCATGTTGGGAACAGTTGAGGAAATACCAAGCACCGCCCACCAGCCGGAGCACAGCCAATAGGAACACTCTCTCTCTCTGAAATGACCTGTGATTGGTCAAAGTCTCCCGTCACGGGCTACATTTTCTTAAGCCTGAAAACAGAGCCATGAGGAGGAGCAGAAGTCTCTCAGAACACTTGAATTACAATATGCTGAAAGGTTATTATGGGATTTTTGCCCAATGATGCCAAACATATAACATATGCCTACTCCAGGTTTTAGTGAATACTTAACCCACAAAATGACCATTTATCACCCTTGATTAGATTAGACCCTTGTTACCTTGAATTCTGAAAGAAAACTTTTCTCACATGCCTCCACAATGAATGAAGAATCATAAAAACGGAGAAAAGTCTTGATGAATTGACGTAAATTGGGGCCTTAATTAAAGGTACTATATGTAACTTTTAGAAATTCCTCGTTATTAATAACACCGGTGGCCGCTAAGTGAACTGCAGTCAGCATTCTGTTGCTCGTGCTCGCACTCTGTGATTGTAAGCGATCATCCTGTGCATCGGCAAAAACAGTGGCGTGATATTACGTTACAATCATATATCACCGTTACTATCTGTAATGTCCAATCTCCATGGTACTAACTAGCTCGCCATTCGCAAATGACTTCATCAGCTAAAATTACGAAGCAAAACCGTCCCGAGTCCTTTACATAGAAATCAGTCCACAGGCTGTTTATAGGCACCCAATAAAATCGGGAAATATTAAATTACACTTACAGTTACATTACAATCTTTTCACACAATGACAATACAAAGCGATTAATGCATGTAAATTGTTACATATAGTACCTTTAACAACACATCTGTAAACAAACTCTCACACAACTCCTGTCTCGTTTACCCAGTCGTACACTCAGTACTTTCCAAACACATGCATTTTCACTAACCATAGAGACAGGGTGTAATGTGTCATACTATGAAAACCACGGCAACGCGAGGGGAAAACAATCAGCGCCACAATATGCGAACAAGAGCTGAAACGCTACACAAAGTGCCTGTAGCTAACTAAAAAAAATTAATTTGGATTTCAGCATGCCAAAGGATTATTTTAGCACCCTAATGTCTAGCAGGGGAGCAGTTGGTAACTGCAATTATGATGGGTCGTGTCTAGAAGGTAACCCTCAAGTTGCAAAACTCTCTGGTTAAGGTTAGGCATCGACCTCGAATGGATCTTTTGGTAGAGACAAAAAAACAGAGCTGAAATTCGACTTGAGACACAAAGCAATGCACCTGGATGTGTAAATATGCAACTATTTGCTAATAAGTTCAATTTTTCAACTTGAACGGTGGATGATATGTCAATTGCATGATTTTGTCACATGCCTATCCATCACTTTTTCTGTAATAAATCAAGGGAACACCGATAGTGTATGTTGGCATTATAGACATGAAGTGTATGTTGCACAATCATCCAATATGAACTGAATTCCAGGGTTGAAAGAGATAAAGTGTCTAAGCTCTTCAAGCTGAGGGCGCAACCAGGCGTGACTGGCTGGGGACATGTTACATATCGTATCAGAAACTTTCACATGACTAAATCATGAAATCAACATAAGCATGGCACTTGTCTTCTTCTATTGTGCATTTCTTTCTCTTCTGCTCAACTGTCATTAGCTATTACTGGCCTCTCACCAAACTGGACTAAACAGTGGTCAAACACCTTTGAACCAACAGGCCAAACTGTAACCGATCACACACATCGATCATCTACATTACCTGTAAATTACAGCTGACCTGTACAGGCACCAACCGCACCCACTCTCAAAGTGCAGTTGTAAATATCTAAAAGTTATGTTGTTTGTTCCCCACATTGTCAATCTGCAGCCCAGACTGGAGTAAAAAACAATCTGATTTTAGTCCACCTGGAGAAGAGGAGGGAGTTTTCTCTCACAGGAGTCATGACTCTCTGTCAGCATGAATAATGCTAATGTGGGGTGAACATGCCGGTGCTCAGGGAGTCATTTGACATTGGCACAGTGGGTGGTGTGTTCATGAGCGGTTTGACATGAAGGGGAACAAACGTGAAGTGACTCTCATCTCAAAGCATCTTGGCTGCGAGGTGGCCGTGCCCTGCCCTGCCTTCTGCCTCTCACCGCCATCAAGACGGCGGCGAGTTCGCCCTCATCCTCCACATTTGCCGTAATGAGCTACAGAATGTTACACCTATACTGAGAATAAGACAATTTAATGAATACCAGAGGGATGATATTTTCCCCATTCTGTTTCTCTTAGCATAAGTGGTTAGCACTGTCGAGGCGACAGCAAGAGGGTCGCAGGTTCGAATCCGGCTTGGGGCCATTCTGTGTGGAGTCTGCATGTTCTCCCCGTGTTAGCGTGGGTTTTCACCGGGTTCTCCGGGTTCCTCCCACAGTCCAAAGACATGCAGGTTCATTGTTGACTCTAAGTGTGAATGAATGGTTGAATGAATGGTTGTCTGTCTCTACGTGTCAGCCCTGTGATAGTCTGGTGACCTGTCCAGGGTGAACCCCGCCTTCGCCCAATGTCAGCTGGGATCGGCTGCATTTACCTGCATTTGGCAAGTGGCGGGTGTTAATTTCAGACCCTACACCCAGTGCAGCAGTGCGGCTCACTAAGATGTGTATAATGTGGCAAAGAGGAAGACGATATATCAGGCTCTGATACACACACACAATACTTGTTAGTAGATACATTCATAGTTGGTGTGGGTCTGCACATGGGATTTGTGAACAATAAGAAAAATACAGAATATGGCCAAACTTAGTCTTTATTTGAAAATGTTTAGGAAGTGCCTAAGATGCTTTTGCCATGTGGCCATTTCAAATTAAATTGTTAGGAAATGGAGCTTTAAAGAATGTTAAAGCTAATAGCTAATTATGGAAGTTAATAGCCATTAAAACATTTGTTTTGTGTGGTTGTAACACACGTTCAAGAGCTCATTCTGTGTGTAATGGTAAAGAATATTGTGTCAGTAACCACAGCCGATGTCTGACCTTTTCTCAGTTGTTGTTTTGACTCAGCAGGACGCCTCATGCTAGCTGGAGGCTTAGTTTCTTCCACCAGCGACTGCATAATGGAACCTTCCCTCTCTTTTCTCCTCCTCCTCCTCCTCTTCCTCCTCACTCCAGCTTGACCCCATCATCCCGCCCATCCACTCGTCCCTGTTGCAATCCTTCTTCCCCTCCCTCCTCCTCCGTCTCTCTGGCGCTGTGGTGAGTTATAGACCCATGAATCGCTCTGTTTCCAAGTCTCAGCATTTCTCGCTTGGCCCGCTGACCCTTCTTTATTATAGAGATTCCCCGTCAGTAAATTTGATCAGCCACACCCTGACCGATTAGGATTCATTTCTCACCTCTAGCAAAGATCAATCTAAAGGCTTTCAATAATCCAATAAAGAGGCGTTCTGTTGGAGAAACTAAACAAAAATATATATAAAATTATCTATTTGAAAACTGCAGATGTCTCTCTCTCTCTCTCTCTCTCTCTCTCTTTCTCTCTCTTTTTCTCTTATACACACACGTTTAGTCTCTCTCTTGCATATTTTCTGCCGAGCCCAAAGTTGAAACTGAACCAGCAGTCACGCTTGATGCTGCAATGCAGTCTGGGAGGTAGGGACATAGAGAGGAGAGGCGGGAAAACAAGATGGGTGGTAGAGGGGTTTTATGAGTGTGTGTGTATGTGTGTGTGTGTGTGTGTGTGTGTGTGTGTGCCCCTGCAGTGCAACCTAATGTTTGACACTAAAAGCGATCTGACTTTTCGCCAGGTCAGCTATATGCTGTTGTCTGCATGCTGCACGTGATAAAATAATAGTTTTCAATTCAAGGCTGCATCTGCTGTAGGATACTTGACATTTACTTGTGCCAACAAACACGCCTCAGTCCAAACGCCAGAAGCCAGAGAATTCTCTCAAATAATGAATGTCACAGAATCGAGTGTATAAGTGTAGGAGCAGCACTTTCAAGTCTGTGTTGAAAATGATAGGATGAAAATATTGTTCATGCGCATTGCCTACTGCATTACTGCAATCTCTTGATGCCTCAGAGAAAGGAAGCTGCTAGCACAAACAGACTGTGAGTGGAAACCGGTGACCTATACAGATCATCTTGTCATATTAATGAAGAAATATCTGCAAGGAAGGCGTCTGCCTCCTGCACCATCTTAGTTCTTTCTTGTTATTTAAACTTTACTTTAAAGTTTGGGCTGGTCATTTGATGCTTTCCTGCAGTTTCAGTCCTTTTTTTAATAAGGTGACATTGACTTCAGTTCAGTATAAATATCCAAAAACACTTCAGTCCCCAGTAAGCACTGTTGTAAAGTCATCTGCTATGAACCTCCAGCAGATGGAAAGTGAACTATCACAATTCTTTCACATGCAGTTGTAATTGCTTGCTTTTGCTACGGTGCCGGTGGAGAGGCTTTACTGGGACTCCCGTGTCCCCTGGATGTGTAAATATCGTCCATCTCTGTGTATTTTAATCAGGCTGCTGAAGATTGATGCCTGAAACCTGTCATGTTAACAGTGGGCATCCATCAAAAAGAGGCCACAGCATTTTGCTCCTCTCAGCACCAGGTGACTCACACACATACACACTGTTGGGGAATGGACACAGACACACATACAGTTCACACACACACACACACACGCACACTCTCCTTCGATAGACAACGTGCCCATAGATCAGAGCCACCCTGGGCTGTATTGGAAGGCTATCTCAGGAGAGAGTGATCTTAAAGGATGGAGACATTGATCAGAGCTGTTAATATTCCAAGAAAGTGGGTTCGGTGAATGAAATATTTCATAAACAACAGCAGCTGCATTACCATGCTGATGATAAATGATATATATTAGGGCTGTTAAAGTTAATGCGATAGTAACTCGGTACCAAACATGTCATACTAGCTTCTCGTGAAAGAGGCTTAATAACGCTCCAAACTTGCGCTAAATTTCAGTGAGGAAAAACTGGCACAGTGATTTTCAAAGGGGTCCCTTGACCTCTGACCTCCAGATATGTGAATGAAAATGGGTTCTATGGGTACCCATAAGTCTCCCCTTTACAGACATGCCTACTTTATGATAATCACATGCAGTTTGACAAAATAAAACATGCAGTTTTTTGCATGCAGTATCAATTTTCACCTATCTACAAATGCTTTCTGCATACTGGGGTCCATAAACATTCTTTGAATTGCATAAATTGGGTATCACTGTAAAGCTGAGACTCTTGTGAATCCAATGAGCCCAACTGTATTCATGTGTGATGATGTTAGGCACCACAGTAGACATTTCAGTGAGACCATTTTTTAAAACTTGACCTCACTGTATAAACTGACCTGTGGTGACCTCTAGGATAATCACAGCCTCATGAAACTTTACAGCCACAAACTAGAGACCTAGAGCATTCAGAGGATGGATGGTTTTCCTAAGTAGAATGCCAATATGAGGGATTTTTGAGCAGTTTCCAGAACAGAAATGGTCCCATCTAATCACCGAAAAATGCAGTTCTTGCAAAAATCTCCAAATGTCAAAAGTTTTAAATACCAAATCAAAGCATGGATTTTTATCTGGTGTTCCTCAAGGTCTTGGTGTCTTAATGTGGTATTTAGAAGGAGTTCGGCATCAACCTGGGACCTGAACTTGGGACTTCTGGGGTCCCGGGGTAGCTGTAATCCAGACAAAGCAATGTAAGAGGGTTGTAACCACACTGAAATCCTCCGCTTTAATGAACACAACAAAACTAATCTCGTGATTGTCGTCATCACATTTGATGTATTTATTTTTTTATTATTATTCACTAATTGGATTTAGGCCAAACAAAAGTTATTGATTAGTGTAGAAATTCATTCCCAGTGCAGCTCCTGCTGCACAGATGAAGTCCTGTCAGCAGCCGACGCCTGGCAAAGACAATGATTAATGAAACTGTAGCTTTTCATTAAGATCACAGTGAATATGAGTTGAATAGAGGTTATGGAGAATTTAGAGCTTACCGTGCATTATCCCCATTCTCAAGTAGAAGAGAAGGAGCGTGCTGATTACTCTGAAGCTATAATGATGATCTTAGCAATACTTAAATGGTAAATGGGATTGCATATATATAGCGCCTTTCTAGTCGTAGTCTAAATCCTCATTCACACACCGATGGCTCAGCCTTTGGGAGGACTTTGGGGTTAAGTGTATTGCTCAAGGACACGTCCACATGTGGACTGGATGAGTCGGGGATTGAGCCGCCGACCTTCCGATCGGTGGGCGACCATCTCTAAACCACAGCCTATAACCTCAAATATGACAAAGAAGCAGCTTCCAGAAGTTATGTAAAAACTGCATCTCCTTAAAGCTTAATATAATCATTAGTAGCAGAGCGTTAAATTAGCATCACTATTTCTAGACAAACAACAGCAAAACAGAAAACAAGGGGGATCTTCAAAGGACTGCCTGCCGAGTCACTGGAGAGACGGAGAAAACAGTATTTCCACTGACTCAAAAACACAGAGTTTTGCATATGTTCTCTCAGAGACAGAAGTGCTACTCCATTAAATCTAGCTGAACCTCTATACATGTAAATTATTTAAATGATTGCATTAAAATAAAAGATAAATGCCTTGGAAGAGGTTCAGAAATTCAAACCTCTCCGAATCGCAGCCGTGTGCGAGGCGTCGGCCTGGCGAGTCTCCTTTGATCATTGTTGGCATATTTGATGATAATGAGGGAGCCACGTCCTTTGCTGCGAAGAGCAGCCTGGATAAACATTTCAAATTCAACAAATTAGCTAATTAGCTTAACAGAAAGTGCGAGCACGCAGCAGTGACAGTAGAGGGGGAGATGCAGAGGGCATGCTTTGCCACAGTGATGTTCTGCATCACCGTTTTTAATGTTGCTGATGTCTTACAGACTCTCTTCGCCTGAAATGTACTATAAAACATAGAAATTGTACAGGTCGTGAGAGATGTTTTGATGCCTTTTTACAATTGCTAACACCCTTTTGTCCAATCTTTTCCGAACTCTAAACACAACTAGCACAACATCCGACTGTTATGGACCGTACCATTAACATGATTCATGATGTTTGCACAGAATGCAGTTGATTAACACGTTTCTAAAATGCTTCAATTTCCTTACATAAAAGCTAACCCAATACCAAAATGATGGATCTTTCTTGTCTTATTTATAAATGTTTGCAAACAGCATGCCAGAAATGAAATGTTTAAACCTTAGATATATCACAGAGCCTTTACTTCAGTAACAACAGTAGCTTAAAGGCTATATTGAAACAGCTGAAGTATTTTTCAGGCATGTAAACATGTTTGATGAAAAAAGAGAGAGCGACCCGAAGTTGAAACAAAAAAAAAGTGACTCATAATATCATATATACGGATGCACCGATACCAATATCGGGTATCGAGTCCGATACTGTGCTCATGTACTCGTACTCGCAAAACGTCTCCGATACCACTTTACGACAGCAATACCACTTTACGACAGCATGACGTTAACCTCGCACTAAGGACAGTCTGCCCCGGTGACGCTTTGGCCACAGCCCCTGGAAGCACCATCGCCTCGAGCCTTTCCAAGTCGACCTAGAGCCGGTCGCGGCGCACCGCCTCGTATGCGGGACTCCCCAGCCTGCCGTGTGTCGCTCACACCCTCCAGCTGGCTGTTAACGAGGCTCCTCTGGCACAAGTACCCAAATGTAAGTACTTGTACTTCACTGAAAAAAAGTGGTATCGGTGCATCCCTAGTCATATACCCATACGACGAAGGCCTGCGCTATATGCTTCAATAGATTGGAAATTCCACAAGGCGGCTGGGTCAAAAAGTGACAAAGCAGCACCTGGAACACCAAACCTCTTAACAAGTGAGCTGATCAATTTCAATCAATCATTTTTGCTGCTGAAGCATTTCCCTCTGTCTATGCATCCAAAGGCCTTTAATATAGATTAATTGGTATGCAGAATGATAAATGAGGCTCATTATCGCTACAACTCCCTTAAGATAATACACATGCACTCTCCATCTCACCTAATGCACACATACACACAAAGCTGTGTGTTGTGTGCACAGGCTGCCAGTCGGCGTGCTGGCTGAAAGGTGCCTCCGTGGTGCCACAGTGGACTTGAAGTGTGCAGGGCTTAAAGAATGACTGTCCTGTGTGTGCGTGATGAGAGGTACTCCCTACTGTAGAGCAGGTGGGTGCTACAGAGGAGTGTGCCAGCACTGCAGATGTTGGCTGCAGGGAGGGGATCAGTGAATCGAGGGAGCGGGGAAGCACTGCACAGCAAAGTAGAAGGCGTGACACCTTTCTGTCTTTTCTCTAATAAGCTTTATCTGCTTTCATGTCTTATTTCTCCCTTCATGTTGCCACTCTCTCCCCTCTCATCTCCGTGCTGTATGCGGTGCGCATGGAGGCAGAATGATGAATAATAGACCTTAATGGGCACTCAAGCCCCAGTGGGCCTGCGCCTGCCGCCCATTACGCACCCCTTCCACCTCCAAAAATACATTTTCGAGTTAATTAACAATTGGTGCAACCATCTACAATGTGTGAAAAGCTACTGACCACTGTTGATTGATGAGCCACACACGTAGGTGGTCCTGAGGAAATTCCAAAGGAATGCTAAGACTGCTGCAGCAACGCCCACCACCTCTCGGTCCCGGTTAACTTAAATGATTGTGAGCTTTCCAAAGCCTTTTCCTATAATATTTTGTCCTTTTATATTTTGTCTGTATTGATCTTTTGTTGCAGGAGGGTTTGGACCGGACTCAGACAGCCTCTTAGCCATGATCAAAATAAAGTTCAAATGCAAATTTCAACCAACAGCAGCACTAAAAGCTTCAGTAGGCAACAAGTTTTTGGTATCATTGGGCAAAAATCCCATAATAACCTTTCAGCATATTGTAATTCAAGTGTTCTGAGAGACTTCTGCACCTCCTCATGGCTTCATATTTGATCAGCGCTGCCTAGTTTGACCGTTTGATCGGCGTTGGTGAGTGATTGACAGCTGCTCAGAGACGGCAGACTCCAGATCAGCTCTGACTGATTGTTTTCCTCCAGTCTGGGAAATCTTGCAGATGCCGTTAGGAGCACCGGAGGACACCGGAGGACACCAAGTCTCATGCACTACTGTCAGGATACAGTGACCGTTTTATAAAAATAACTTTTAACGATCCAGATCTACAATGACCCGACCCATCCTCTCAACCCAGCATTTCAGTCCCAATGGCCAAGAAGAATGATTATAAGAAATCCTTTATTCCATCAGCCGTGACCAATAAGAGTGTGTTTAAATAGGCCTCCCCTCCACCCGCACACATATTATCTTAACCCTTCCCCCTAAGACCCCTCCCCATTGTGCACTATGTCAATATATTTGTATTACTCCTCATGCATTTCTTCAATCTGTCCTGATTGAAATGTGTCTTTAACTCCGGCTCTGCACCATGAGAATGCAACAGACAATATATTAAATAAAGCAAATGATCCGATTGATTGAAGATGTCGTGCGAATAATTCCCATAAAGCCAAACAATCTTTGTCTAACTGTGGTAACAAGAGGAGCATTATTCAGTCATCTGTCTTGTTTACTCCTGATGTTTATTCTGCTCTGTGCTCACTAGTTTGACAGAAATTGTTCAGACAGCATACATACACTGGTAGCTATTGCATGAAAGCCAAAAAAAAACTAAAAACCTCAGAGGAAGGTCTTTGTTTGGGATAATAGGGGCTAACATTTATGCTGTAACATCAATTTGAGGCCAGTATTACACTTAATACTGTTGAATGTGGTACAGCGCATTCTGACAGAGGGTGTAAACATCAACCCTACGGCGAGCAGCGCGCAGCGCCCGCTGACATGAAGCTCTTTGAGAGAGTATTTCAAGTGATGCAGGACATAAAAATCTCAATACAACAATTCATTTTAGTCAATAATTCATTCATTTATCATACTTGCTCATTCTAATTCAAGGTCACACGGCTGGAGTCACTCCCAGAATGCATTAGGTGGAACGCAGTCACTCCAGTCACATGTAAATTCTGGTGATTTGTAAGAAATGTTTTATTCAGTCACCGTGTTTCCAGATCTCAGCTATTAAAGCTTCAGTAGGCAACAAGTTTCTGGCATCATTGGGCAACAAATTCCATAATAACCTTTCAGCATATTGTAATTCAAGTGTTCTGAGAGACCTCCTCATGGCTCTGTTTTCAGGCTTTAGAAAATCAAAAGACTTTGACCAATCACAGGTCATTTCAGAGAGAGAGAGAGAGAGAGAGCGTTCCTATTGGCTGTGCTCCAGCTGGTGGGCGGTGCTTGGTATTTCCTCAGCAGATCTCAACATGGCTGCCGGGTCACAAACTTTCTCATTTTATTCAGAGACACTGTGAGGAGCGTTAGTGACCTTTTCCACTACCATCTTACCATTCTCCACAACCTGACCTGCAGCTCTCTCATAGACTTCAGAGGTCAGACTGTGGAGGATGGAAAAGGTCACTAACACTTCTGCATGACTTTAGGCCCTTCCTGATGGCAGATACCTGGGTAGTTCAGACTCGTCTCCTCTAAAGCACAAGCTTATTGGTCCAATATAGTCACCACTTTGGGCACATTCACATCTAGAGGAATCAAATGATTGAGCTCTAATGGAAAAACTGCGATCTGTTTGTAAGCTCGTGATCTGCCCCTCTTTTCTGAAATCTGTTTTCTCAGATTGTTGTTCCTCCACTGTGCTGTGCTGCGAAATTTCAGAGCAGCTACCCAATTAATTTCTAGCCACTGGTATGTCAGTCCTATCACTGCAGCCAGCATTGCTGTTGATATGGAAGACATGCCTCATCCAGCACCCCTGATGGATAAGCCCATATGAGCATTTCAGGGGAACAGAAATCCATTCTCAACATATTTGTTGCCCTCTTCGCACTGAATCCACACATTCCTCTCCACTAAGTCACAGCACAAAAGGAAGCACAAATGGTCATGGTTGTGTGACTGCTGTCAGCTATTACAGCTTCTAAGAAGGAAAAATGACGTGGAATATCAGGTGGCAGAAGATTACCTGGAATTGAATTATCCAATTGTGTTGAATGTGTTGAAGATGTTTATTATTACGTCACAACATAAAATGTCTGATGAAACTATCAGAGAATCAAAGCTTATTCCCAAAGACCTCTCTGCTTCTGCAGTAAAGACCTGAAGGCATGTCAGTAATAATGCGTCTCTGATCTTACTTCTCTTCACTGCCACGATCCGGTTCATTCATTATCAGCTGGGAAAAACCTGGACTTGAGAACTTCTAAAGTTAAAAAGGGATTGTGCAGCACATTAAAGTTAGTTTATCATGACACATTTCATTTCTTCTGTAAATAATAGTTCAATCGAAGGAGAAATTTCAGATGCGTTCTGGTGTTTTTGCAAGTATGATTTCATTTTACTTCAGAATATTGAGCGAGGAAGTTGGATTCATTCCTTAAAGGATCAATCTGGTTCATTAACAATTTGGGTCAAATTTGTTTTATTGGTGATTCCCAGGGGCGGACTGGCATTGAAAATCAGCCTGGGACTTGGAGATGGTCATTTATGCCTTTCAGGCGAGCGCTCGGAGGGCGCCAGAGGAACACTTTTTGGCAGTAATTTAACACTAATGCAGATTTTGTTGTACAAGGGCATTTTGGGAGGACAGAATTGTCCCTACCAATATTTGAGCGAAGTCATTGGCATTATCTCTGGAGTGAACAGTCTCCCTCTCTTTCACACAGAAAGAGAGAGAGAGTGTTTTAGACAATCTAATTAAAAGGTATGTAACCGTTGTCGGCTGCTGCATTCAAAGTTGGCCACAGCTCCACGAGCCGAGCGAGAGAGAGAGAGGCACCAGTGAGAACAAAGCAGTGAATCAGAGAAATAAAATGTTATTTTCTGATTGTTTCCCGGCGGTTACGTTCTAAAATATAAATAAACACACAACTAACTCCGCACACCTCTGCAGAATCCTGCGGGAAGGTGCCGAGTTGCCGGATTTTGAATGAATGCAGCTTCCTGTCTGCTGGCTGTGGCTCAGCGCTGCTCTCGTCTAACTACAGACACACACTGATCATAGCTGCACTCACAGCACAGAGAGGAGCAGGGGGATCACTGGAACACATGCACATAATAACACAACCCGTTCTCATCTGTGAAATACGGCCTCTTTGTATGTGGAGACTTGTGCCTCAGTATCAGAAGCTGAGGAGCGTGACACAACAATTTGACCACCTGAACGGGCTGCACACCCTGCGTGTTATTGGCTGCAGGTTACACCCCCACGTGGGGCCCAAAGGCTGTTTGCTCACGCCCAGAAGAGTCCCGAGTAAAGCAAAATAAGAAGAAAAGAGAAAATGCAGGCAGAGAGCTGCAGGGTCTCTGCAGAAACAGACACACTTCTAGTGGGGTGTGATGATTGAGAGGGATATTTATGTATCAGCTCATAGATTTTTAGTTAATTCTTGCATATTATATCTTTAAGTTATATCTAATTAAAAGTTATTGCTAGAGTGAAACTCCATGCAGTTAGAGATGACGCTCCCAGCTCCAGCAGCTTTCTGTGCAGCCTCTCCCGGTCCCGGCCACACATGCATGATGCTGATGACCTTCAAGACACAGGATGTCTCGCTGACACCTGCCGCCTCAGTTTGTATAAGCACGTCACCACTGCACTGAATCAAAACAAGACCGGCCAGACGAGCCTCTAGGTGAGCTGGGACACTAGTCACAGTTTGTCACGCTCACAATGAAAACGACTGAGCCAATCAGATTTCAACAAAAAATGAGGACCAGTCCAAATTGGGAGAGGGGGTCACTTGTATCCCTGACCTCGCACGGCAGCTGGATTCTCGCAACGTCACAAGATCATGTGAGAATCGCAGGATCAGATGTCACACTGAAATCCATCTTGGCAGGCTTCAAGTAATATGTTTGTGTCCGGCTCGCCAAAGAACGGACCAATCAGCGTCCTGTGAGGAGCTACGGGCGTGGCTTAGGTGTGTGTGTGAGACCCGGTGAGACCAGACGACACAGAGAGGCGACTGATGGCTGTAAACAACGATGGAGACTCCTATATCGGAACTGGAGAGGATTTCTAGTAATGAAGACAGATAGTTTCTCTTTTGTTAGTTTGATCGGCAGATGGTTCATCCAATCACAGGGTCAGGTTATTGTACCCCCCACCTTAATATTTAAAATATTAGATGTGTGCTGTCTGTGGCTGCACATTAAAACTTGTTAAAACTAAATAAAAGAACTTTATTTAAAAAAATTCCCAAGCTTCCCGATGGCCAGTCATTCCTACCAGTTATGAGAACAGCGTACTCATTAAACTAATTGCCGAGATCTCTGTGACATCACATCTCTACAGTAAAGTCCAACTGGTCACGAATAACAAACCGCCGCATGCCCTTAAAAACAGGATTTCTAGCGTACAGGAACACAGCCTGACAACGTGTAATGAGGGCATGATAGCTACTGTAATGCAATCATGAGCGTTTCCTTTCTGTAGCTCTCAAGCCTTTTTGCCTCATTTTGTCTGTTGAGTAAACTGCTTGGTCTAACTGGACAAACTGTTCCCCATTAAAACTAAAACCTGAATGACGGGAGTCGCTACTGCAAATAAACTGCACACAGAAATAATAATAATAAAAGGGTCCCTTGGGTTCTAAAAGGAGACTGTGAGAATATAATTGGTCACTAAATTTACCAAAAATGATAGACTAAGACTAACACAAAAGGTATCGGACCAATATGAAATGTAAGTTGGGAGTCACTTTTGGCTGATTCCCCCAAACTTCAGTTGATCAGGCAGAAGACTGAGAACCAGTTCCCATGCACATTTAAATACAAAATAAAATGCCTCCATAATAATAATAATAATAATAATGAACAAATGCCTCTAGAATAACAAACAAATAAGGAAACTGAAATATTTTCATAAATATTAAAATCTTTATTTTTCCTTTTACCCTCCTTTAAAGTTTCCCCAAATGACCAAAAGAAATGGGTATAAAGGGGTTTCAGTGGAAATCAACAATTGAACAGAATAACAAAATAAAGTCTGCAGGCGCTGGGCGATCATGAGGTAAAGCAAGATCCTTGCACGAATAGCACCTAATCATCCTGATGCAGGAAACCTAATTGAAGGGTGTTTATTTTGTGTTTCCCCAATTTGGATGGTCGTCACTCTCTCAGTCAGCAAAACACAAACGAGCACAGAATCTACACTCACCGGCCACTTTATTAGGTACACCTTGTACCTAATAAAGTGGCCAGTGAGTGTATGTTGCAGATAGTTGCGGAGGGATCAGATTGACACCGAGTGTGCCATTTCCCACCTCTCTTAAGCCCTGATTGGCCAAGAGGGGGACGCACCAAGCTGCTCTCAACTATCATTTAAGAGCCAACAGGTGATCTGAATAACCCTCCACTCACTCAGCAATTCAACCCAAAAAAATAAAACAGCCGGGGAAAAGGGAAACAACAGCAAGCACCAGAACGGGCGGCTGCCACACACTGAGAGGGGACACAAGAGAGAAGTAAAGAAAGATGTGCACACTCAAAATCAAAACACACAGAGTCACCAGAGAGCCCACTGAAGGCGTTGAACCTCTGCAGACACACAACCAAATGAGCAGCCATCCTGCTGATGGAGCCTCCCAGCCAGGCTGATTATCAGCAGCTGAGGCTGATCACAGGTGCCACCAATGACTCCTGATGAGCTCAGAGAAAACCTGCAGCCCAGATCTGTCATGATCCCCCTGACCAGAACACTGGCCTAAATAAGCCTGATGTGTGTAATATTCCCTCACACCCAGACACAGTTGATGTTTCTATAACACATATCACATCCTGAACCTGAAAACTCAGGGAACAGTGGACGCCTTTTGTCCTTCCTCTGGCTCTTGTGCATTGCAGTCTTTTTTTTTCCTAAATTCAAATGACCACCGAGGTAGCTATCAGAGTAAGAAAGGTAGCATTTTGTGTGTTTGTTTTTTTATTGTAAGCCTCGCACACTGCAGTTAGGCTGTCAGCCTGCATGAGCATCCAAGGTAGAAAGGCCAGGAATAGACATGAAAGAGACAGCTGGGGACAAAAAACATCTGCAAACAGGAAGGAAACACACTTACTGTACATTACCACCAAACACTTCAGCAAAACCTGTACGGAAACTTTCAATTCGTCTCTGTTGTACTTTTTTTTCACTAAAGAAGAAGCAAACTGCATTACATATAATTTGTTTGTGTGATTAAATAGTTCATGTATTGTGAGTGGGACGCCGAAAAGAGCATTTGAGCATTAGCAGTAGCAAGGAGAAGTGGTAGGAGATGTCGCTTCAGGTAGCTTTTTACCTTCAAAGTTCACTTTTAACAATTAGACGTCATAGCCATGGTATGTGGTTAGTGTATCACAGCTTTTAACCAATCACATTGCTTGATTTGAGCGACCCATTTTATTATAATTGTGTGAATTCCGTACAGCACCAATTCTTTATTCCTCAACTTCTTCTTCTTATAATATTTCTTGCATACTTCAAGCTACAGAAACCATTCAACTATCTAAACATTGAGCTCTTTAAGGACTTCCCTGCTCATATACAACTTTTTTTATACATTTTATACCTTTTTTTAAATATTAAACTTCTTCAAACATGTTTTTCCAATATAAGTCTATGAAAAGAATCTTCAAATCATCTGAAACCAACTGCACTTTCAAAGTTCAACTCCAACTTCCACATACGTTTAGCTACAGGCACCATTTAAACTTTAAAAGGGTTACAAGACTTTGAACTATTTTTTCATAACTTAAACCACTGACCGACACACACACACAGGGCTGCAAAGGATATACAGTACGGAGGTGTTCCTCATTTCAAACTAAAATGGGACAGGCTTCATTTAGCCGTGCTGACATAACTGTAAAACTGCAGGCAGACCCTGATCTGGGACACAGCTTTAAAGAGTTAACCTATGTTCAGGGATGACATTTTGAGATCTGTTTCAGATAAAACACAAAGATATGTATTCTATAAGTCCGACTGCAGAAGGCTTTTATTTCAGTTTAATGATTTACAGAAGATGTTGGGCAGGAAGGTGGAAACAAAGAGGGTATACATGTGAGAGAACCAAGAAGTATGGCAGAGAGAAGGAAGTAGTTTAGCAGGATTGCTTCATGAGCAAACCTCAGCTGAATAGGTGACTCGATTACCTCAGCAAGCAGGGATCAATTCACTCTATTTGCTTTTCATTTCCATAGAAAATGAATAGGAAAGCCGTGCCTTGTTTGGACACTACTTTGAGGAGAACTTTCCAGACAGCAGACATGCTCTGCAGCGGTGTTGTGATTGATCAGATATGTTTGATTTCCAGTGTCAGATTCAAAACCTCTGCATCAGCTAAGGCTGCACACAGACACAGGAATACATTACATTTTACTGCAGTACTGCTTCCAGTCGCTTACAAAAGGCCACATTGTTGGTACTGACGTGAATGCAGCAGCTCATCTCGAGAAACATAGATGCATATACCATCTACAATCCTCGAATGTTCCTGACAGCTTTGCAGGACAGCTTTGCAATCGCCGTCTTTCATGCTTCTCTCAAACAACTGTTTCACTGACAGCCAAACATGAGCACGGTGCTAAATCACTGCACAACACTTAAGAAAATGCGCCTACATGCTTTAACTGAACAGCCTATAAATCTGCAGGGTGGGTGGAATTAATATTGCAAGACAAATATTTTGGAAGTGAATATCAACCTCATTTCTCACAGCGAAAACACGGAGAACATATGGTCTCCATTACCGGAGACGGAGTCATACAAAAACCTCTCTCAACAGCCGGGCGGAGACGATGCTTCCTGCCCTCAAGCCAGTCTGTCAGACGATTAAATTCTCTAAAGCAATTCAAGGTGTAAACTCTGCTTTAAACAACATTGTTCTAAAGCAGGTTTAGTTCTGACATTTAGAAGAAAAGGACATTTTGAGATAGTGTCATGTAAGTAAGCAAGCATATATTTAATCTCTGTATAATAAATACAACGCCTGAAGCTCTTTGGCTGCAACATAGCTGATTTTATAAACAGCCGCTGGCTTGTATGGATTGCATAGCTGCTCCCCAAAGTCTCCAGTTATGTTTTGAGTGATCAAGAGAGATGGTTTTTGGTTGTTTGGATGGACGGAGTGTGGGCAGTGAGGGAGAGAGTGGGTGAGGGGTGAGGGGAAGATGTGAAGGGGGTGAGAGGAGAAAGAGATGACGCTGTCACAGTGATTTTTGTCAGCTGGCTGAAGAGGCGCCCTCAGTAAGGGGAAGATCCCCCCTGCTGCTGCGCTCAGCTAATTAAAACTCACCCTTTACACATGCTTGTGCACACACACACACACACACACACACACACACACACACATGCAGCTCCAGTGAATTCCACAGGACCATGTCATGCATCTGCTGTCAGAGGAATCTTTACTGGTAATTTAGTTACAGCTCATGAGATTTAATATGGTTTATTTGAGTCTAGAGATTTATAGTCTTGCATCCTAAAGGGGTTTATTTCACAACAATGACCCACTGGCTGTACATTATCCCACTTATTACACGGCTACTTATTTAAGAAATCAATAATCTGCCACAAAAACGGTCTGCCAGAGCGAGGAAAAAGTAAAACTATGAATCTCTTCCTCCGTATTTATACTTCAACACACTTACTGTACATCGCGCATAGTCTGCTTAAATATATACCTCCTCACATTCTCACCTACTGCATCCATGAATGTATACTTACACCCAGCGGCACCTCACCAGGCACCCTTCACACCCAACAGAGCTGCCACTCCTATTTCTGGGTGTGGAATCCATTAGTACCAACCATGTCATACCAGCTTGTCACTGGAGACTAAATAACACTCCAAACTTGACCTCTGACCTCCAGATCAGTGAATGTAAATGGGTTCTATGGGTACCCACGAGTCTCCCCTTTACAGACATGCCCACTTTATGATAATCACATGCAGTTTGGGGCAAGTCATAGTCAAGTCAGCACACTGACACACTGACAGCTGTTGTTGCCTGGTGCAGTTTTGAGCATATTGTTTTATGCTAAATGCAGTACCTGTGAGGGTATCTGTCATTGTTTTGTGTTGTTAATTGATTTAAAATAATAAATATATACATTGATAAGAGTATTAAATACCTGATTAGATGTAGATGTGTGATTAATCGTGATTAATTATGGATAATTATGCAATTAATCACAATTAAATATTTGAATCAATTGACAGCCCTTAATTTGTTTACATAATTGCAATAAGGAAGATGTTTGATTGCAGACCACTCCTCTCAGGTCACTCTTTCACCTTTCTACAAGACCCATGTCTGCAAGTCAGTAAGATGTGTAAACAACATTTTTTTTCTCTACAAAGCAAGACAAAGAAATTCATATAATGACTCATAATAATAAAAATGTCTTCAAATCCTTGGTGATGACATAATGTTGTGAAAAAGATATTACAAAGAAACATTCAGCTATATGCATCAATGAACACGGGAAATGTTTCCCCATGTTGTGCATTAAAAGGTTTTGAATTAGTCGCACATCAGACGGTTAAACGTGTTTGTGTTCATAGTGTCTTGTGAGTGTGACACGACGTGTGACAGTGCTCTGCTCTGACTAACTTAAAGTGTCTGATGTGACGGGCACCGAGCGAGATGCTGGCAAGCATGCAGCAAGACCCAAGGTGTATTCTGGACTGATATAAAGAAGAGATGGCATGTGCATCAGAGAGAGAGAGAGAGAGAGGAGGGGGGTGAAGTCCGAGTCTCTCATCCCAAAGAACAACAACAAATCTAGCTATCTACCTATCTGAGTCTCTTGACTGTCAAAGTCACCTATAAGACACACAGCAGAAGCAGAGAGAAAGACGAAAGAAGAAAAAAGAGAGGGATGAAGGGTAGACGAGGGACGGCGGCTGCCAGAGATTTGAGGCCAGAGCCCTGCGAGATGTCACATCCTAACCTCTGGCACTGGAGACTTCTGTCATCTCCACACTTGACAGATCCTTTGGCCTGCCGCTGGTGATCTCCTCTATATATATAAAGACAAGGGGACAGATACGACTTCACTCTTTTCTTTGTGCGATCAACTCGGTGCGGTGCACGTCAGGTGACACGGGAGGTACTGCTGATCTTTGAGGATCAGTGAAATTTCTCTGTACTGGAGGCACAAAAAAATGAATATCATAAATGTCACATAAAACTAAAAATACAGCGTGAACCGAAAAGCAACCGGGTGAAGGAGACGCATCCCAGGAGACAGCTGGAGAAGTATACGTCCAGCGCAAAAGACACAAGAGCCTCATTTCCTCATCATCCCCTCGGCACATAAATCACCTGATAGTCATTCATTAAGTAGTTTAGATATACTTAGTTTAGACCTGTAAAAGGTCTTTTAATTGTCTGATACTGCGAGGACACCTTCATTTTCAAGGTCACAAGAACCAGCAGTTGTTGGATGATGATAGCTTTCAGCGCAGCATGCCGTGGACATCTTCAGGGTGTGAGCTATACTTAAATCCTGAGGTGATGTCAGCACTGCACAGGATGCAGACCGTCCTCAAACATGTTGTCAGTTCATGAATATGTAGAGCTTAGTGGCTTCACTCTGCAGAGGAAATACAACTGTTTTCATTAAAAGCTAATTGTGGCTCCATCAGATTTATTCAGCTGCATTTAATTTGTGGCAAAATCAAGGACGAGTTTTCATCTGCAGAATTAAGGGAGGCTGCGCCATGAGGTAGAATGTGCTGTTTTTGCCATGGCCCGTCGAACCTCCATCCCATAATGCAACTAATGAAAGCTCCCATCACCCCATGGACAACTGGACTAATTGTAATGTCATGGCCCTGCGCTGTGTGCGACGGCTGAGCGCGGGGCTGCGATGTGCTCACACGTGTCTGATGCATGCTTACTAACACACACACACACACACACACAGGCAGTGGAAAACAACAACAACAACATGCATTTCACAATGGATCTACTCATGATGTACTTCACAACAAAGTAAACAAATAAACTTTGTAGAACTGAAGAAAAGAATATCCAAATTTAAATGTTTAAAAGCAAATGTATGTATATATTTATTATTTTAAATCAATTAAGAACACAAAAAAATGGCAAATATGGTCCAGAAAGCCTCACAGGTACTGCATTTAGCATAAAACAATATGCTCAAATCATAACATGGCAAACTGCAGCCCAACAGCAACAACAGCTGTCAGTGTGTCAGTGTGCTGACTTGACTAGGACTTGCCCCAAACTGCATGTGATTATCATAAAGTGGGCATGTCTGTAAAGGGGAGACTTGTGGGTACCCAGAGAACCCATTTTCATTGACATAAGAGGTCAAGGGACCCCTTTGAAAATGGCCATGACAGTTTTTCCTCGACAAAATCTAGCGAAAGTTTGGAGCGTTATTTAACCTCCTTCATGACCAGCTAGTATGACATGGTTGGTACCGATGGATTCTTTAAGTTTTCAAGTTTTTACTCTAGCTTTAAAACTAAGCCCACTACAACCTCCAACAGAGCGCTTGGCGTTAAAGAAATTAGTGGTGTTAAAACGAATATGTGTTAACGCCACTATACATTATATTATATTTTTTTACTAAATCTAACCCAGTAGTCAAAAAGTAAACAAGCGTTGTAAACTTTGTAGAGCTGAAGAAAAAACATATAAAGAGATTTCTATTTCCTTTGCACCAAACAAAAAAAGATGTACTGTATATGTAACATATAATGACATATACTGTACATTTTTGTCATTTGGTGAGTCCTAGAAAACTAGAACTTTCATTAGTGTTGGGCGTTTGGACGAATACATCGGCTATCGGCTGTTTTTTTGGGGTCGATTTTTTGGCCGATGTTTGGTCGATATATTTGTCATTTCATTTTGCTTATTTAATGGTCATCCGCAGCTCTGCAGGCAGAGAGAGAGAGACAGCGGGGGAACCAGCATGTAGAGCCAACATATTGTCACGTCTAACACATGAGGGTTCATTTGGACCAAACCAGAGTTGGTGATTGTTAGAAAGACTGATCAAGACCATTTTGGTGAGTTTCATTTTGTTTTTGTCGAGTTTGAATGAACTGTGTTTTACGATGCTCCGCCGCTAAAACAGCATATATAGCAATCGCCGGTTGTTGTGTGTGACAGTGGCCAGTTGGAAAAAATGTCACATATCGCCCCAACCTTAATTTTGATTGAAGAAACACATGCTGTACAGCCAGCACGCTGTAAACTATTCACCTCCATCCTAGTTTTGAGGGAAATCTTAAATCTTCTAGACATCACACCATCTCTATAAGCTCTCCTAAAAAAAAACAATATCAGTTGAATCATACGCTATATTTAGAATATTTTCACCGCTTTACCTTAAAGTCAGACAGTCCCTTTCTGACGGGAAACTGAAGCCGTTTTATCCATCTATGCTCTGACCAAAGCCACCAGACTCCATTGAAAAAGAAACAGTCATTTGACCTCGCAGAACACCTGCAGGAGCTGCTGGTCCACCACTGCTGAGTCTGGTTGCTTTGGCACATTGAACATTGATAACGTCTTCAGTTCCCCATCGACCGACTGTAGCCGTCCCACAGCGAGGTAAACCGGCAAAAAAATATAGCCTACACTTAAACTGATATTGTTTTCTTTTAGGTGGCCAAAATACATTTTGCTGTCGTCCCCGTCAACAGCAGGGGGGCGTGCCGACCGTCATCTACTGTAGGTAATACACTGACT
>CAKAOI010051143.1:0-12964 GCA_916701655.1 Sebastiscus albofasciatus
GGTTCGAGTCCGGTCGAGGACCCTTTTTGCATGTTGTGTTCCCCATCCCCTCTCTCCCCTCAAATCACATCATCTCTCCAATATGTCTCTAATAAAAGCATAAAAATGACAAAAAATACTTTTAAACAGTATCCATTAAAAAAAATTGTATATGAATGATTAATGGTGAATGGTGAATGAATGGATGAATGAATGAGCAAAGAGCTCACCTCTTACCAGAGTAATCAGTCCATTGATTAAGTCAGCTTTTCTCATGGAATTGACCATTTCTTATAGATTATCAATACTTGGGCCACTTAGACCATTTAAAGGTGACTAGGCAGCAAGAGCACTGTTGCTACTAATGAGCATGGAATTGAGTCACATTTGGTGGAAAGTACATCTGTGTGTGCGTGTGTGTGTGTGCGTGTGTGTGTGACTGTTTCAAGTGCTGCAATTGTGTATTTTGAGTAGATAAAAAGTGATCACGTATTGATTTGAGCAAATTATCGTCTTGTTCTCACATTAATAGTGAAAGAAAATGAATGTTTATTTCATTGTGATTATAATGCTGGAGCAGATTTGATAATTAATCAAATGTGACACTCAGAAAGACAGGGAGAAATACAGAGGTTAGCATACACACACACACACACACACACACACACACACACACACACACACACACACACACACACACACAAACACACACACACACACACACACACACACAGCTGAGTGGTGGGAAGGGAAGGGAAACCCGAGCTGGACCAGGAGTGGGATAACAGGAGTCCAGGAATAGTGGCAATCGATGGATGGATAGATGGGTAGATGGATGGATAGAGGGAGGGAGGGGATACGTGGTGAGGGGGGAGAGTTGAAGGGAGAGATGAGTGGTCTCCTGGGTGGAGTGGTGATAGTCTTGCTGAGTGTCTGTGAGACTAAATCCTTTCCAAACTGAGGGGAGAAAGGTAGGAGGAGAGGAAGAACAGAAGAGAAAGGAGAGACAAAAAAACAGGTAGGGGAGCTGAGAGAGGAGAGAAGAGGAGAGGAGAGGAGAGGAGGAAACAGTGCCATGATGATGAACAGAGAGGAATAAACTGAAAAGTAGTGTAGAGGAATGCAGAAAGAGAAAGCATGAGAGGAGGAGATGAGAGGTTAGAAGCTGGAAGAGAAAAGAGTTGTATGAAGCTTTGCTTGAAGTTGACAGTGTTTGTTAAGCTCAGCCTCTTTTCCAACAATTCCCTCTAACTGAATCTAATTGGTATAAAAAACATTATTTAGGATTGGGTTTAAATTATTGCTTACAATGACATTTGTATAAAATAATCTGTAATATTAAGCGTATCAAACTTCAGAACAAGACAAGCTGTGGCACATCACTCAGCAAAGGCCACATTTCTAATTTCTCAGGCGATGCTTTAAACCGTCATCTAGTCACTACACTAATAATGAGATAAGATGTGATTATCGAACACATTGCATGTTCGTTTTTCAGTAATAAATCAGCAGCGTTTACCACATCTGCTAACAAAGAAACCTCTTTATTTATACCTAGTATCTGCGATAATGTAATAATTGAACTGCAACAATGCCTCTCAAAAAAGACACTGCCTTGCGAGCCATAGTTCTGGAGATTTGCTCTTTAGGTGAGTTTATGTAGTGGGTGTCCACACATGATTTAAAGCTAATGCAGAAGTGGAAGAGATCTTTTACTTTAGTAAAAGTAGTCATAACACAGTGTAAAAGTACTATAGAAGCTGCAGCGCGACGCTTCCTATTGGTGCTAGTGGCGGCACTTGTCGAGCATCATATGATGCGCCGCGACGCAAGTGAGTTTTCAGCTTAACACTTTGTCTACATAACACATCTTAAAAATATATGATTGGTAAAGGGTTAGGCAAAGAACACGTGAAGAAATGACGAAAGAGATTCTTGTAAGTAGAGATAATTTTTTTCATAAATAACACACACACACACACACACACCCACACACATACACACACGCACACATACACACACACACACACACACACACACACACGCACACAGCTCTAGAATAGCTGTAAAAACAGGTATTGATGAGAAGGCCTAGTCAATGACCATCAGAGGAAAACAGAGACCGCCATTAGCCAGCCAGTCAATCGCTAAAGCATTCTGGGTAATTCTAGCACACACATACATCCAGACACAGGGATACACACATCGACAGCAAGAGGACACCCCTCAGGGGCATCTTAACCACATCCACACACACACACATTCACACAGAAATGAAGGTAGAACTGCATTTATTCCATCACTCTGTTTACTTATATCACCATGCTCTGTCACTTCCAGCTTCCTATCTCCTTATTTTTCTCTTCATGCTCTCTATATCTGATTTATTCCACCTCATATTTTTGCCTCTTTTTCATTCTCTCATACCTCCTCTCTCTCAGGGGTAAAGTGGCGGTTGGTTGTTCCTAGGGGGTCTTAACCAACTCTCATTAGTGCAGTGCAGTAGTTTGTGTGTGTGTGCACGAGTGGTGGGGATGATTGTGCATTAGCCAGCCAGCTAATCAATGGGAAAAACCACTGAGCCTGGGCCTCTGCTTCTGTTACCATCAGTGCTATTTATAGGGAAACACACATGTCCACATGCACAAAAAAATCACAAATAGCCATATGCTACCTGTCACACACACTGTTGATACAGAGTTTGACTCAGGCCTTTAAATTCAACTCAACAACCTGATAAGGTTCAAGATATATCTCAGCAAAACTATGACAGCAGGAGAGGGAAATGTTTGAACTAAGTAGTAGCATCTAACACAGTGTGACAGACTAGGCACTAACTAACAGCATTCTCTTCAATTCAAGGACCACAAGCAAAATAAGCATTTTGACCAAACGACAAAGAACATATATTACTGACTCAAATCCTATCTGATTGAGATCCGATCGCTCTGTCTGACAGAGCTGAAAAGATCTCCAGAGGGTGCTACTGCCTCTCTTGCAGTGCCCGGCTGCAAGCCTGTGCGTAATGCGCAGACACATCAGCCTCAAAATGCCATGGTTTAGGGGGTCCGAGCCCACAAATGTGTTTTTAAGGTACGTCTGTACTCGCGCAGACAGTGGGATGTAGAGAGGAGATGCTGAGCACAGGCTGAGCACAGAGCGGTGGCAGTGATCTCTCTGGTCACGGCAGTCCGGAAGAGCGTGCTACAGGTTGAGCACGCACCAAAATAGCCCCAAAAATGGGGCTTGGGACAGCCCTAGCATTACGTATTTCCACCAGCATAGTTGTTGTATATGGATTGAAAATGCAATTGCATTTACACTTGTGTTCAATATGATCACAATGCGTCCCTGACCACCTCACCATTACAATCCATCCTCAATTTTTTTTGGGTGCATTTACTTCTGCACTTTCATGTGGTCAAGCACTATCTAATTGCAAACCGATCACCCAAAACACATTTTAATACCAGGTGTAAAGGGGTCACTGTATCCAGGTGATTGCTCATTCAATTTTGTGTTCCTAACGTTCAAAGCTATGCTCACTTCCATGCTGCGTGGAATGCTTTTGAATGTCTACAAACCAGACACTCTGGTGGCCCAAAGGTCTAAGAAGTATACCATGTAATTGCAATTTCCCTGATTTGAATCCGACCAGGGACCTTCGTTGCATTACAACCCCACCCCCCTCTCCCTTTCTCTTCTCTTTTACTGAACTGACAAATGTCCAACAAAGCCGAAATACCAAAAGATATTCTTGAAATATTTTAGTTTTTCTCATCCTAAATTAAAATGATGTTAGGGCTCCATCTAAATCCAAATAATTACAACAAAGTAACTTTTTCTCTTTGGCTCCCTCCACTGTCTCACCCTCCCTCTGCCTCTCTCTCCCCCTTATCTGTCTTTCCTAGTGGGAGTGAGACAGATTAACGTCAACGCTGGTTTTACTTATCATACTGTAGCCAGTACAACCCTGCAAGGGATAGAGTGGAAGCAAACTGCATCACCATTCAACACAGGGCACAAACACAACACAGTACTATTAAAACTGCACAAAACACACATACCAATACTGTACATAGACACATGAAGTGGTACACTTCACTGATGTACTGCATGTTCAGTAGGGGGGTGTTAATACTGAGGGGGACTGAGCGAAGCCTTCCCAAAATATGAAGATCGAACTTGAGGTTCCTTCTCTCAGTATGCAAAAAAGGCTCATTTGTCTATGTAATGTTAAGCATTAGCAGATGTATGCAATGCAAGTACAAGTCATGACTATGAAATCCAGTCAGTGTTCAAGCAGTTCTGTATGGAAGTCAATGGAACAGCTAACATGCTATGTTGAAACTCCTCAAGATGTGTGTTACATATAAAAACAGACAGATTTTTAAAGTTTTATATATTAAATATCATATGTATAGATCTGTTTTTATGTTTATATAAATTCAAGTCTTTTTATGTATGAGTATGTTTGCATGAGTTAATGTGATGTGCAGTCGTTGGGCTGGCAAACGAATCCCCCTGTGTATGGGTGTATGCGAATTCATGTGCACCTATCTTTGTGTATTACTCAGAGGTCTCCCCGCCCTCTGATACACAAACACAAACACACAAACATTCACACACACAAACAGTTAGAGCTTAATGAAGCAGAACTCAGCCTGGTGCCCATTAGCCTGATAATTAATAATTTCTCCCTGCCTCCTAACACACTTATCAACTTAGAGGAGGTTGTGTGTGCGTGCATGTGAGCGTACGCGTGTAGGGGTGTGTGCGTCTGTTTGTGCCTGCCAGTGCTTATGCTCTTTGGCAGATAAGAGATGTGGTTGGTAATGACATACATGTATGTGTTCATGTTTGCACATATGATAGTTTGTATGTCACTGCTGTTACGTGAAAACAAACCCCAATTAAAATACACTCAGCTGCCAGTTTATTAGGTACACCTCGATGTGGTTTGTAGTGATGTTGTCCAACCCATTTATATTAATGACGGGAAGGCTGATTAACAGAAACACCTTTCTGTATAATGCAGTACAAAAACAGCACCACAAACTAGATCCTCTAAAATTATGATAGAGTAGGCTTGCCGTGGTAGCTGGTGTTACCGGTGTTACACGGTGTTACACGTGTTACCGGTGTTACACGGTGTTACCGGTGTTACACAGTGTTCGGGCATACACCAATTACATTACTTGCCCACCGCCCCCACCGTCATTTTGCATTTTTTTATAGAAATAAAAGCCATTTAGTTAATTTTCGCATATCAGCGCCCTTATTCATCAAAAAAAAATAACTCTAATTACTAAGCGTGTTATCAATACATAGTCGGACAATGGACGCTATACTCTTAATCTGAAAGTATTTGCTCTGTACTGAGTCTCAGCACAGAGTAGCAGGTGTCAGATTTCTCACATAATGGTAATGAGGCAATCTGTAAACTTTTGGTATGAAGCTGTGCGAAGGACGGAGTGGTCGCAGCCGAGAGAGACTCGGTGTGTTGAGCTAATTCTTGTTTGGTTTGCGGTCTGATAAATGGTAAATTCATCAAAGCTGGTCTCATCCAAACAGGGCTGAAAAATTATGCAGTAAAACTGGAAAAAAAAAACAATAGACTCGATCAAAATGTACAGAATTGTTTCAGCTGATGGTTGAACACGCATTGCATCAGCACCAATGAAGGCTCTGACATACACACACATACACATTTGCACACCTGTCACTTGAAAACCCCTCTAACACTCCTTCGCTTACATATAGACCATCACCCTCCTATGTCTGCTGTAGTGTCAGTATTTCAAGAGAGAGAGAGAGGGAGACAGACAGACAGAGGCAACGTCAAGATTGTAAATTATGTACCATGATGTTATGGACAGGGATCCATCCTGTGTCCTCTTCCTCTTCTTCTTCTTCTTTCTCCGTGTCACTTATTCTTACTGCTGTGATCTAGATATTGTTGGAAACAGAGAGAGAGAAAGAGAGAGAGAGATACACAGACATAGACAGAGAGGGAGAGAAGCAAAAGGGGAAAGGAGAGAAAATGAGGAACAACGGTCAAACAGCAATGCTACAGTTTGCTGAAGAAATTAACTTAGTCCTTTCTCTCATTCAGCCAACTTCATTCTTTCCTTCTCTCTTTTTTTCATTTCTTTATGTTCTCCCTTATCCCCTTCACTGCACTCACTCTACCTCCATCCCCTCCTTCACCTCCCTTCTCTCTATCTCTGTGAATAGAACATCAAAAGCCTCTGAGTTAGATGGGGAGTGACAGTGTTTGCCATTGGTATGCAGGCAGACATGTCTGCTCCAAAGTGTTAGTCTAAAGGCCTCGGCTAAGTGTTTGTCAAGACTTAAAGCCATTGTTCTCGTCTCCTCTCCTCTCAGATCTCAGACTGCTCCCTTTCTCTCTCTCTATCTCCCTCTCTCGCTCCACTTTTGTACTTTGATGGAGCATTTTACTGCTGCTGTGTGTGTATGTGTATGTGTGTATGGAGATGTGTGTGTGAGCGGTTGTGCTGAGAGAATGTGTTTACTTTTATGGTTATGTTTATATGTGCAGGCATTTTAACAATAAGCTAAATCCATCCACTTGTTGCAGCTGGTGGAGACTGGAATGTAACAATTTCATTATTTTGGTTTCATTCAGAGTGCTTGCATTGAATAAAACATTCTCCCTATCTTTGATTTTTCAAGCATATTATGTCACAAAAAGTTTACAATGTGTCAGAACCATGAATCTAATGTGTCTTGCTGTCATCAACATTGACCTATCAAGACAGCGCAAAAAGGCCTTCTTCCAAAGATCACGTATGTGAGCAATGGGAATATACTATATCATGTCTATGGGTTGAGGCAAGACTATGTAAAAACATATGCTGTGGTCAAATTTCATAGATCTCAATAAGCTGACATTTAGGAATTTTCCTGCAAGAAACTAATACATCTGATACATCACAAAACATCAATATCAGGTTTTTGCCTGTCCATCCATCCATCCATCCATCCTCTCTTGACAATACATGCTACCCGTGTTAACACACACACACCATTCTAACACTGCATGCACTTTCTCTGCTATTTTGGGGAGTTCTTGCTGAGCTTGACGGAATTGGACGGAACAACCAAAACAACGTAGAGGAAAGCCTAGAACAGTTATTGGGACCAAAATGCAAAGCTTGGTTTGAGCAGCTTGGTTTTGTTGATTTGTGAAGTGGTGAATGTCAAGTATTTATCTAATCAGGAGCCATAAACCATGAGTAAACTTTTCACAGTGGAAAATAAGTTACATTTTCATTTATTTATTTATTCTTATTTATTATTTTTTTTTTTAAAAAAAGCCTATTTTTTTAACAACACACCTGCACTGATTTCTACGCAGGGTTTGGAAAAATTAAATATATCTGTCATCTGATGGCCAGCAGATCCAACAGTTGAAAGGGGCACTAGTCCTTAATTCACCCTCCATTGGAATGAATCACTTCCAGTCTCTGTTAATCCGACTATATACGCAAAGTTGTACCTGGAGCGCAAGAGTAGTTTCAAACACAGCAGCATTGTGTTTATCCTTACATAAAGCCAAATTGTTTGCTGGGTCATTCTTCAAAGAAGAAAACCTTTGCTCAATGAATGACAAGCTAAACTATATAATGCAGTAGGTTGACAAACAGATGGCATTTTTCATTAAAATACTAATAAAAAACTGATACAATTAATAAAATGAGTTCATTTTGAAGGTGTTGCTCTCTTTCATCTTCCTCTCCCCATCCCTCCATAACTTGCCCTCTGTCAGTCTCTCTTGACTCTCACCCTCACCCTCCTCCTTGTTTCAATCGCTCCCATCTTCCCTTGCCTGCTTCCTTCTGTGTCCCACTGTTAAACTTCAGGCATTTGTGTGTGTGTGTGTATGAACACTACATTCCTAACAGGGTTACACTCAAGGCCTGGAAACAAAAAGCAGCTCTTTCTTTGAAGTCCAACCCGTCGTTCTATAGGGTGGAACTGTTAATCACTGATAACCCTGCAGCATCTCATCTCTCCCTGAGTCTTACCCCCACTCTTCCATTGTCGCCCTCCCCTCTCTCTCTCTCTGTCGCTTCACCTCACACCTCTCTCCCTTTCTTATTGTCTTACTGGCATTTCTCTCCCTCTTTCTTCCCATTCAGTCAGTTTTCACAGGAGAGTTAGCATCTTGTAGTTGTGTTTGGCTTATCACCACTGGTGTGTGTGTGTGTGTGTGTGTGTGTTGTGTTGGTAGGTACTGTCAGTGGTGTGGCAGTGAGCCTAGTGGTGCCAGTAAAGCAGATTATGAGTTGATTTTGGCGAAGGAGGCTGGTAATTCCTTTAAACCAACAAAGCCGTTCCATTAGTCCCCCGCTGTTGTCCTGAAAACAGACACTGCAACGCTCCCGAAACACAAAAGAAAGCACGACTAAACATACACACTCGTACACGGTACCATCTCAAACCATGTCAATGTGCAAGTAAGCACGCTTGCTTATCTAACATGAAACCCATATTGTACGCACACACAGAAGGTCACAAATTTACCAAATGCTTCCAAAAACAAACACACTCACACATGCTTACACATCTGAAAACATGGAAACACATTAATTCCAACCTCCAAAATCTCAGCGTAACATCTCAAATCTGGATATCACACAAACATCTGACTGTAGAGTCTGAAGAAACCCAATTTTGTTCATCTTGTATCTGGGTGTTGTGCATATGTACACACCAAAGTAGGCTGTGCCTTCCATAATACATGATGATACATGATACTAATATGTACATTTTCTGATCTGCTGCCTCTGTAGTTAAAGTATGGTTCAATCTAGGGAACTGATATCAGCTGGTTGAGGTTGGGGAGGGATCCCCTTTATGGTTAAAAGAAGCTAATGTTCATTGATGCTTGGTGATTGGACACATCACAATCTACAATGATAAAGCTTTGTGGTTTCTAAGGTTGTTTTCATATTAGGCCCAACTGATCCGTACCGTCGGAGGCAGACCACTAAATTAGCTAAATAAAATAACAAACATTGCCCGACCCCAATGCCTACTATTGTTTGTATTTTAAGGACCCATTCGCCTGCCTTCCTGCTTTATCTCTCATGGCCGTGCAGTTCAGAGGTTGAGATTGGCGCATGCTGCGAGCAAATACAGATTTCGGAGGAGACCGGCGGCGTTGAAAAAAGCCTGCCCTTTCGAAACTACTCACTGACTGCTAACGTTACTCGCGTTAAACAGCTGTCCACTTCCGTGTTTTGGTACGGCTGTCTTTCACACCTGATGTGAAAATTACCTGAGTACACATGAACCATACTCTAGACCAGCTTTTCAAGTGGACTCGAGTACGTCAAACCGTGCCCGAGTACGGTACGGAGCGTTCACACTAATCAAACAAACTGGACTTTCCGGTCAAGTGTACTCAGATCCGGGACCGGAACCCTGATGTGAAAGCACCCTAAATTGATTACCTTCTATGTTGTTTCTCAGTAGGATCAGCACAATAACCAGCCCGTTCACATAAGCAGAAGTCATTCGATTCAGATAGTAAAAATATTGCTTATTCCAGCTTTAAAGAATCAAGTTTATGTTTCAAGTTGACTCAATGGTACAGATGGAGAGAAGTGGACACAATGGGACACAGACAGTAGAGCAGACAAACTGGCAAACAGACAGACGAACAGACCGAGTGGCAGGCAGAACAGCAGACAGTAGATTTGGGCTCTATGACCTGCTGCTATGGGATACACACAGAGACACACACAAACACATACACACACCAGTTGGGATATCCAGACCTGCCACTGAACAGGATTACCTCTGTCATGGGAGGACTGGTATCCCCTCATCAGCACACACACACAAAAACACACACACACGCACACACACCACATCATAATGGTTCACTGGGCAAGCTGATAAGAATGTGTGTGAATGTGTGTGTGTGTTTGTGCATGTATGTGTGTTGAGAAGTCTCTGATGGCAAGGATTAGGGACTCTTGACTCCCACAGTCTCTCAACGAAGAACCAACCAGCACAAAAACATGCTCAGACACACGCACACACACACACACACACACACACACACACACACACACACACACACACAGAGAAGCGGTGGTACAGTACAGAGTGCTGCTTTGGATTTCACTTTAGTGCTTGCGACAGCACATATTCGACTCTACAAAATATTATATACAGTAAAATCCAGTTGATTTGTTGAGCAGCATTTGTTTCTGTCTGACAATACAAAATAATATGAACAATGTCATGTTCTCTTAATATTTCTATTTGATTTACCATATTTATTTCTTTATGTTTACTATACCAGTTTGTTATATTCTTTGCATGCTGTATTCTAAAGGTGCTAAATTCGAAATTCAGAGCATTAATATAGCAGAAAACAACTATTTACTATGTAAAGATATAGAGGAGTAATGTCTACCTGAGTAGAGAATGAAGTCACTCTCCCTCTCTGTGTGTTGTAATCGGAGTTTCTCTGTGCTTTTTTTACATAGCTGTCCGGCTGTGCGAGCATATTAGTGCATGTGAGTTGCTGTGTCTGTGCTCCACTGGTTAGCTAATCACTGCCGTTCTGCACTGCGCTCTTATGGCGGTTTCAGCTGATAACGCAGTCCCAACCCACAGCGTCTTTGCAGTTGCGCAATGCCGACCCTCCAGTCCACCCCCTGGTTAAAACTGTTAGCTGTGTCAGCATTGTTCATGCTGTTATCACCGTTAGCTGCTAGCCGCCTGCTTAGCCATTGCCATGTTGAGAGCTGCGTGGAGGCAATCCCTCAATCATAGAGAGATATGCTCTGAATATCAAATTTAGCACCTTTGAAGACAAAAATGCATTAATTGGAAGAACATTTCGGACTTCTAGTCCTTTAAGCATCCTATGTATTCATGTATTCATGTATTCATGTACTAGGACCCAGAGGCTAAAAATAAGATAAAGATCAAAAAGCAAACAATTTAAATGTCATCTAAATTTAATAAATCATGTTATAGAAATTGTTTGATTTTGAATTAGGAGTGATAAATCTTTCTCTACAAGTTAAGCTCCTCCATCAGTAGACGCTATCATCCAGAGGGCTCAATCACAAACATTACCCGTACACTACATGACACCCCTTTGACCTCTTACTTAAGCCTGGTTTATGGTCGCCGTTACCAGGAAAGTACGTCATTGCGGCTTTCGCATGGTCCGCGAAGGCTCCGCAAGTACAGGCATCTCTACAACTGTTCATTGAGAGACCACAGGGACAGTCAGATATTAAATTCTTGGAAAAAAATAGGAATCACACTGGAGAAAGAAGAGGCTTTTTGCCGCAGGCTGTGAAATAATATGAGAGATCGTTTTGCAAAAGCTAAAAAAAGGTCTCATGGAAAGAGAAGCGACCGGAGGGGAAGCACCGAGGGACAAAAAGTAATTTTGACTTGGAGGTAAGCGACAGTAATAATTACGGTACACAAATGCAGTGTTTGGCGGTACATACGTCCGTGTTTAGTGTTCACTACTGTTTCCAGGCAGCCTACTTTCCTTTCCGGTACCACTCGTTGACTTCTTGCTTATCCACAGAATATTTTGTATGCACGCCTCCTGGCGTTTCGGAGCATATTGCAACGAAAAACGCGTTGAACATAAACGCCTCTTTGCATGCTTGTAGTGCACGCGCCATCTACAGAGGCTCGCGCCACGGTGTCTCGCGCGAGTATAAACAAAGGTTTAGCATCTAGGGACCCATGTAATGCAAAGGGAAGGAGCTTGAGGCTTTAATAAAAAGTATGTGTGTTCATATCCTAAAGGACTACTGCTCGATCAATATTTCTTCAGAAAATAAAGCTGTTTAAGACACAAATAGACAGCCATGATACTATAAATCTAAAAATAAAATGATTATATCTTCCATATTAACAGGGATACAGTGAGTGGTAAGCATCTGGATTCCAGTGGACAACCCTCAGCAGAGACACAGAAAATGAGTCAGAGAGAAATTCAATGGTAAGAAATATAGAAATGGGAATAGCATGTCAGAATGAGAGAGAGAGAGAGAGGACAAGATGAATGTTAGAGCAAGAGAGAAGGAGCACTTAACCCCTGGTTAGTGGGGTCACATCCCTGTGGTAGTGGGGGAAGAAGGTCCCTGCACACACACACACATACACACACACACACACACACACACACAGACGGAAATACAGACACACATAAAGGCACACATGCATATACACAAAATCATTTTCACGCATACTGTGCATCTACATGCAGACACTTTTCAGTGGTTTCAATTCTTGAGGGGGACATCTGGACCCAAGATGATCTCTCACCCTAAAAAACCTCTCAGTCCCCCTCTCTCTCTTTCTCACAAACAAACACAAACACAGGGCCATGCACAAACATACTGTATACACAGGGTACTTAGCTTTTGAAAAATTATAACTATAAAGAAATAACTATATTATAACGCTTTCATCTCTGCAAAACCGCTGGCTATTCTTTTAAAATTGACCAATATTATCATAGCTGTGTGCGTGTGTGTGTAGTTCCATAAAATGTAGAGACAATATGAGACACGAGAGAAGAGGAAAGACAGACAGAAGAAACACAGAAATAGAGATGGACAAAAAAGAGAGAGAGAAAAAATGAACCAGACGGAAGGAAAAAGAGAAACAGACAGATACACAGAGAGCAGAAAGAGAGTGCAACTCAGAGAGAGAGAGAGAGAGAGAGAGAGAGAGAGAGAGAGAGAGAGAGAGAGAGAGAGCATCAATTATTTAGTGAAGGTAACGTGAAGCTTCCTTGGATCAGGCAAACTGCTGGCTTTTCCCCAGAGAAAAGAGAGAATGAATTAGGGTGAATTTATTAGAGACTGTGTGTGTGTGTGTGTGTGTGTGTGTGTGTCAATACAGTCCACGCACCCACCCGGGTTTCTGCCGTTGTACGGGTGCATAGCCAAACCACACACAC
>CAKAOI010051143.1:13083-24401 GCA_916701655.1 Sebastiscus albofasciatus
CTCTCTCTCTCTCTCGCTCTCTCTCTCTCTCTCTCACACACACACACACAAACACACACACAAACACACACACACGTACACACACAAACAGATCCTGAGAATCCCAAGCCTGTTTCCAGGTTCATTAATAAAACAGCAGCTCTTTATATGTGCTCTTCCCCTCGCTGTCTTGCCTTTCATCCTCTGTTTGTTCACACACACAGTGGGATTTGACTGTGTGTGTGTATGTGTGTGTGTGTGTGTGTGTGTGTGTGTGTGTGTGTGTGTGTGTGTGTGTAAACTCCAACTGGGATTAGGGGATGGCCCGCCTGTTTGTTCATCAGTCAGACAATAGTCAACCCCACTGTGGTACATATAAAAATCTGATCTCTCTTTCATCATGGGTAAAGGGGAACACCACTCAATTCAAGCTTTTCTGGGCTTTTCTAGGTAAATCCCTCTCATTGATTCAGACCTCTGATTCAATGTTTAGCCTTATTTCAATCATCTCTAAAATAATATATCATTTCAAAGTTATATTTATAAGATGAATCAGCAACAACAAAAAACAACTGTGTAATTAAAGTCAAATTCATTTTTGGAAAGCCAAGGAGAACTAGAAACAGCAGTCGGATAGCTGGCTGCTGACCTTTATTGCTTGATGAACAGCTGTGAGCTAAACCGCATTGCTGCCTTACAAGAAGGCGCAGTTGAAGGAGTACGAAGAGTTGTAATAGTAGAAAAGGGGCCAAAGTTTAGTTAAAGGTTTTTAAAGGATTCCTTCTATGGGATATTCCCAACATTCCTCACCTGATTGCAGATGGAAAATTAAAAAACTGGGTTTTTGAGCTGAAACGAAAAGTAGAAAACGTGAGTCGGATTGCGTGGATACGACCTGCACCCTCACATTTTAAATCCACAGTGGTAAACACTACACATACAGTAAAGTGTGGAAACACTTTGAATTTCACACATTACTGGGAAAATATCATGGCTAAAGCTGCATGCTAACTCTGTCATGGACAGGAAACGTTAGCGTATTGCGGTAACGTGCAGTCAAGCCAGCCGTCACTCTCATCTCCGTGGTCAAATCTGCCGATGCTACAACTGTAGAGCACCCATATACTGACATTTATGTTAAATACATTCAAACAGCCCCAATGGAGCTGATCATGAATGTATAAAGAGAACGGAGTTGACGGGAGAGCTAGAGACAGGATTGGCAAAGTTAGCGGAAGTATACACGTGTGACTACGTCCGATTTTCAAAATAAGGTGTCAACAAAGGGAACTGTATATACAAAATACATATATATAAAAAAGGGAATCAGATCTTGAATGCAGTTACGATGAATGGTCTGTACAAATCTCAACTAAACATACAATTTAACATCTTTAGTAGAATCTATTACACTCCACAGACTGCACAAAATATACCAGGAAAACCTGCAATGGAGATTTACTTCATTTGATTTGGAATTGCTCTTATCTGGAAGGATTTTGGAAAAACATAGTTAGAATTATTCAATTTCATCTGACCCTAGGAAATGGATCTTGGAAGACACACAAGGACTATTCTCCCTCTGTCTACGTGTCTGTCTTACTGTCAGGATGTCAGCCTTTCTGTCTCACCTTACCTCCTTTTCTCTGACATAACTTTACTCTTGCATCACAGCTCTATCTTTCTGTTACACCATCTGGATGTCTCGCTCCCTGTCAATCCTCATTTTATATTCCTTATTATTATTCCCATTGTACAGAAGCCTCACTGAAGCAAATTCTTGAATTCTGTCTTTTTGTCAATTTACTGTATAATTTATTAGACTTCCGTGGCTTAGTTGACTGCTCGTGATTTGCTGAGGCGGGGATTTTGAAGCTTGAAGTTTAAGAAAAAGAAAAAAGACAGATCTATAAAATCACTCAGCAGTCAAAGTCATTTTAGTGATTTCTAATTAAATTATGGGTATGAAGGGCCTTAAACAACATCTCCTCAGAATGCAGACATCTCACGTGCTCTTGGCCATTTGATCGTGCAAAAAAATATAAAATATTCCTCAATTTAAAATGATCTTGAAGAATTCAAAAGTCACAACACACACTTTGACATGTTGGCCATGCACGCTTCTGGTTTCTCCTATTTATTACACACCAGATCATGCACCACTTCCTGCATATCAGAGGATTTTTCGACTACAGATCTTACATGCTGAAGTTCAGCTGAAATAGATACAGGTTTAATCACTGTTCAATCATTTGAGCTGGAAATGAAGTAGAAAAATGGACATTTATGACTTTCTCTATGGACGGCATACAGACAGTCCTTTTAATCCAACATTTTTGCTTGTGTTTGTTTTTAATTTCTCCTTTCCTTCAGTGCCTGTCTCAATCAATCATCTTTCTTTAGCTCACTCTTGCGTGTTTGGACTTTCCTCTTACTTTCTCCGTCTCCTCATTTTTACCATCCTCTACAAACCAAATGTATTTCTCTCTTTCTATCTGTTTATTCCCCCTCTCTGGGTTTTGCGTGTGTATAACTGTATTTGGAGCATCAGCTGAATAGCAAATATGAAACTGTATGTGAGGTATGTAAGCCCCGTGTAGAAATGTGTATGTTTGTGTGTCTGTGTGCGCTTTTGTGTTAGTGTGAATTAGCGATTGTCTTAAGTCTGTGAATACATATGGCTGACTCAGTGATTCTGTCTACAACACAGCAGCTGCATCTTATCTGCACCGCTGTGACGTGCGTGTGTGTGTTTGTGTGTTGTGTGTGTGTGTGTGTGTGTGTGTGTGTGTGTGCATGGTATCTGGAATAGGAATCTTAACAGTTTTCCACATTAGAGAAGGGGAAACGTCAGAATGCTATTGTAAGAGATCCACTTCCTGTCCGATAAGCAAAAATTTCTCTTTCTTCCTTTCACTGTCTCTCTCTCTCTCACACACACACACACACACACACACACACACACAGATAAATCCTGACCAGCAAAATTTGCTTTCTATTTCTTGTCATTCTCCCTCTTTCTATCTTTTCTCCTTCGCTCTCCACCGGTCTCTGTTTCTCTCTCTTTCTCTAATAAGCAGAGGTTTGTTGCTGAGGGCAGACGGGGCAGTGCAGATGAAAGAAAAGAGACGACAAGCACTCAGAGAGAAAGACAGCAAGAAAAGAGAGCAGTGAGTGTATGACTGAGAGAGCTAGAGCAAAACCTCAAAACAAGATCTTTTTTGTCTCTTGAATGTTCACATTGTGGATAAAAACTGTACAGTAAAGTGTAGTTGTAGAAAACAAACTAGATTATGGTTTGTTAAACCATTTGGGCCAAGAACTGAAATGAGACACGGGTGTGATTATAACTAATCCCTTTAAAAGCTTTAAGGCAACTATGAGGACTTGATTATTAGTTTCAATGCCTCTATATAAGCAACACAGGCAAATGAGACACTCAGCAAGAATATCTGTTGTGATGTAATGATTTTAAATGTGCAGACTGGGGATAGGGATGTGACGGTGAAGGAACTTTCCCACCGGTTTATAAACTTGTAACAACACCGATTACACCGGACATTTTACAAGAAAAGATGACGGTCAATATGTGTAGCACGCTTACTTTGATCTGTACCGTCTGGTGGTAACTCCACTCAAATATCATATCACCTCCTATCCTCTCTCTTCTTCTCCTCTCCTTATGATGACACTGTCATCTCTCCCGGTCCCATTTCCCCAGTTACTCCAGCCATATGACTTACTCCACCTTTTCTTTCTTTCTCACATGCTCGGCTCACTTCCTCTTCATTTTGTTCTCCACTTCTATCTTTCTCCTCCTACTCTTCCTGTTGACCTGTGTTGACCCTTAAGTGTTAATCGTCACAGTAACTGTGTGAACTACGTTTTCCCCCGCGGGTCTATGGACTATCAGTGGGTGTCTGCACGCCACATAAATTGCTTAAACATCACACCCACTCTGATTTTCTTCCACGTCTCTGGAGTAAAGACCAGGGCCTTTAGTTTAATGGTGTTAAACTGGCCTCTAATGCCTCATGCCACGTTTTCACTAAGGCAAATAAAATATGCTTTAGGGCGCTACATCTCTGAGTCTCAGTCCAACTCAGCCTGTGTGCTGTATCAATATAAACAGGGAGATATTTTCTTACCACCAGATGCAAAACATTAGTCAAACTTGACCACTGTCTTCAAAATATCCAAAACATACTCACATCAAGAACAAATAAGTGCAATAATAAAGTACTGTCCTTCTAGGAGAGTCATATTTATCACCTAACAACATACTGGATGGTATTGGCTGCCTGTGCCAGTTTACCACGCTCAAATTATTGTATTAGCTGGCATCTGACTACAGCGGGTCTTGATTCAACTATGGTGCAAGTCTGTATTTATATTATGTATCCCACAACCTACTTTTAACCAGAGCACTAAGACTCTGTGATCATCATAGATATATTTTCGGACCAGAAAATCTGCAGTCATTGTATTTGTGTGTGTATTTGTGTATGTTTGTGTGTATGTGGGTAGGGGTGGGGGGCTACATGTATTTGCCTGTGGGTCACAGTAGGCCCATCTGTTGTAAACCAAACCGAATCAGACACACAGCTAGAAAAACGCCCCTGCAAACCTGACCTCACCATACCCCTTCTCCCTCTCTTACACAAATAATACATATTTGCTATACAGGCTGTGTGTGTGCGTGTGCTTTGCAAAGGTTTCCATTGGCCTGTGATGTGATCCTAAGGGCAGTGGATTTTTCTCTAGTAGTTTTACTGTACGCATGCATACTCTTACTAAAGGCAAATGGGGTTATACAGTAAATCATATTTAAGTGCTTAAATAAACTGAATGAATGTGGAATAGGTAGTAGTGTGGTGGGTAAATGTGAGGAAGTAAAATGAGAGAGCTCCTTTGAAAAAGGCACATAGTGGGACATATGTATTCTTACGTACTTTTTCACAAACAAAGTTTAATTTCCGATTTCAAGATTTAAAGTCACACCCACACAAATCACACATCATAATCGCAGGATGATATTCAGACAACAGTTTTACATCAGATGCATGACGTACACCGCTCTCTTATCTATGTGCTTAACATAAAATAATTATGTGGACAACAGTATTACAGAGCTTCCTATCTACTCAGTTATTATGCACCTATCAGCAGAGGAGCATTACAACACTCATTGACAGATAGCATTTATAAGTTATGTCCACATCAAAACATATCGATGCATGTATCAAATACATGACTTACACACCCTCCTAATGCTCCTTCTAAATAGCCTACATATAGCCTAGTATTCCTTACAGTGACTTATGAAAGCCAATTACTATCATGCCATTATGCAACACAACTTTAAAGCAGAGCAAGGATGAAGAAATGCCTAAAAGAAACTACCAAACCTCTGCACAGACTATAAGTCACCAACCACACTCATGTTAAAGCCCAGGCAAGCCCTGTCCATGGTGCTGAGTGTCTGTGTGGACAGCATTCAATGACAAACTTCAGTAGCTCTGACTATAATACAGAAACAGCTATATTCAGGCTACTCATTCATTCATTTTTATCTAAGCAATATAGCCACATCAACAAGTGCGTAGTATGTTTGTATAGACAACCACGGCGGGCTATTTTGCCACGAGTGGGCTATTTTGCCACGAGTGGGCTAATATTAAACAATTAACATAATCTAGGCCTATGTAGAAAGTGCTTTAAAATTATGAGAAAGCTTTGGACCTGGCAGCCATGTTGAGATCAGTTGAGGAAATACCAAGCACCGCCCACCGTCTGGAGAAAGCTTTTTCATTTTACAGCTAAACAGTACACTACAAGATGTTTCTGAAAACATTTGAGGCGAGAAATAGGCATTACAGTCACAGAATATTGATTCATATTTGATGAGCGCTGACTAGTTTGACCGTTTGATTGGAGTTTGCGAGTGATTGACAGCTGCCTCCCTTGAATGAACAGCCAATAGGAATGCTCTCTCTCTGAAATGACCTGTGATTTGTCAAAGTCTCCCATCACAGGAGATTTTTTAAAGCCTGGAAACAGAGCCATGAGGAGGTGAAGAAGTCTAGTTTTCTCTCAGAACACTTGAATTAAAATATGCTGAAAGGTTTTTATGTAATTTTTGCCCAATGATGCCAAAAATATTCTGCTTACTGCAGGTTTAAAATCAGGATTTATAAACAGGCTTCCATTGTACACCATGTTGTACATAGTATTCCAGTTGGTATACTAAGACAATGAATGGTCTTCTATCAGTTTCTTTCATTATGAAAAGGGGTTGAACGTTACAGTCTAAGGTCTAAATGTCAACACATTGAAAGAGTTTTCTTTTAAATGAATGCTTTCAAAGTTAAGACTGGCATAGAAATAGCCTATGGCAATTTTAGAAGTAACGCTTACTGCTTTCTTGGTACACCGTATACATTTTTGCCCACCTCTGAAGAAGGCTATGAAAGTGTCCAATACCTACCGAGCTCTCTTGACACATCTGCTCATCCTCCTGAAATTGCCAGTGTGGCGCATGGATACATTGCACTATGATCTATTTCAGCTGACATGTCTTCTGGGCTTTTAAACAGCATTTTATCTTTACACCGCCTGGGAGAAACACATAAGAGGCACCACAAGCTCGCTGGACTGCAGCTTTTGCTGGGAAAAAAAAAACATTTTAAATGAAAAATTTGGGTTTTATAGCTGCTAGAAGGCACAGTGAATGTGTGGAGCTTTACAAAGACAAAAGGCCAAGGGCAAAGATGCCAGAGCATTACTAGCTGCATAAAAAGATATGACTGATGGGGCCCAGAAATAAACTTCCTTCAGTTTATGCACTTGTGAGTGAGAGACGTGTTTTAGTGAGAATAGGCACTTTCTGATGCTCTGACTCTCGCTATAACACCACTTAAGGTCATTGTTTAAACAATAAGCTGTAACCATTCTGGCAATAACAAAAAACTCTTTTGCTTGACAAGATTTCCCCCCCCTTTTCCCTCACTGCCCAGCATTTACTTTCTTTCCTGCAGTAGCAAAAGTAAATATTTCCTACTTTCTGTAAAGTTCAAACAAACATCTTAGAGGGAAGTGAGCGGGATTTAGAGAAGAGAGGAGGAGTAGAAGTGAGAGAAGGAGATGAGGTATGTACGCTGTTTTCTGTCTGTGTTTGTGCTCTATATCCTGAGATGGGGAAAAAAAAGTTATGAATATGCATAAAGCAAAGCGCTACACGCAGGTGACATGCTTGACTTGTATTACTGCTGTGAACGGCACCAGACAAATGTTTTCTCCCTCTCTCCTTCTCTCGGGAACAAGGGAGTGAGGGAGAGAAGAAGAGTAATCTCATGGGAACGCTTTTCTTTTTCTCTCTGTGGATGAAAAACCAACACACTAATGATGCAGACTCACATGCAAAGAAGCACAAAACCATGGTAGCTCTCGTTCACAAGCAGACACAAGAAGATATAAAGATATACCCCCAAACCACACACACACACACACACACACACACACAAAAGACAAACCACCTCATAAAACTGTATGTAAACACTTTCTTTTCAAAGTGTATTTCAGGGGAATATTCTACCCTCCTTTCCAACTCATTTAGAGTTAGTTGTTAGTTAGCTGAAGGGCTAGATATATGCAGACTACATTCAGTCAGACATTAAAGCAAAGATCTGAATGTGTTACACCTATTATCTCGGACAGTTCAGTCTAGATTTTGAGACATGAACAAGTTGTTCCTCAAGTTAGACGTCAGAAAAACTGAGGCTCTAATCTCGCTTGTCATAATATTATGGAGACAGATAAGTCATTGCATTAGTCATTTTGACTACGCATAACATTAACAAGAAAAATGATAATACCCAAGATCATTAAGCATCTGCTGATAAAGAGGATGATGAGACATTTGACACAAACCTATTCTTCAGCTCTTCGGTAAGACAAGAGGAAGTGCAGAGAAGTCTGAATATGATTTCAGCAGAAAGTGTGCTGGAAAAAGAGCAGAGCTGTGGAGCAGACTCAGGGGGAAACCAAGAATCCAGTTTTAACAACAGAGAGAAAAACATACACATCCAAAGGTTAATATAACGTCCCGTTTCTCCCGTATATACGCTCCATACTGGATCATTTCAGTCCTGATTTATCAACACCGTTTCAAGCTGAGTCATGCCAATAAAGTAATCGACAAGAAGCAGAGAAAGGAAGCTTGAGAGGGATTCTCAGGAGAGAGCACAAAACTCCCAGTGTATGTGGAGGGTGGTGGGGGGTTTGATTTGAGCATCCATAGGTGGTGGACGCTGCTGTCAAAGGAACTGTGGATGACCCACCACGCACAATTTTGAAAAAATAAACTGTATGTGTGAGAAGGTCTTATTGGCCAGAGGGGTATCATACAGTACATACGACAACAATTACCATATAACGATTAGTAAGCACAACCTCTATATAGTCCCATATTTAAAGTATAAAACAAACACCTAATTATTATTTTACTTTAATTTGGGTCTGACTAGTTTTACATTTCATGCTGCATATAAAATAACGTTGAACATATTTCAAAAGCAACTCTGCTACACTGTATCACAATCATAAAAAAGATATCAAAATTAACGTTAAAACTAATGCCAAACATTTACAACTCAAATTAAGGTCCTAGTGAAACGGAAGCTGGAGTGTATTTAGCTTCTGTACTGTGAGTAATCCTTAGCGAAACAGAATATTTGAGCGGTGTACAATTACGAGAGGGATTTAAATCAAATCCTTCGCATTTGATTGGACTGCTAAAAAGACACCAGATCAGCCATTGCGGCGATTTGCCGCAGGGTTGTGCGGCTGTGTGGGAGAGTCACTTTAATGGACATTTACTGCAACGATTAACGTCTATTGTTCTCTCATGGCTGGGTTGTACAGCTTTGGATCGCCGGTTACATGATTGGACACCATAGCGTGACGTCGGGTTACATCCCTCCAAAAGTTGATTCTGTTTGTACTTTTCCTCCGCAGCCCAAACGCACTATCGTCAAAAATGAATGGGGAGACTTGCGTTTTTGCCGCACCGCCTGATCTGGTGTGAATGCAGGCTTAGAAGGTAGCGTGAGGAACCTCAACACACCTCCCTTGTTGCTAAAAGTTGCAGATTGATTGAAGAATGGATGCAATGATATTATTGGTTGAAATTAGCTGGTACTAGCTTTATGCAAGCACACATATTTTGTTTTACAGAAGAAAAGACGACTGGATTTTGATATAAAAATACGAAGAAATTGTTTTGCATACATTGTTAAATAGGTGGACAACATGATCGGGGAGGTACAATTTTTCATTTAATCTCGACTTTAACGGTGAATGAAGTGCCTAACTTTGCCTGAATGAGGTGCCTGTCTTGTCTTACTTTGGTTGCTGAAAATGAAATAAAAACTTGAAACTGCATTTCTGCGTGGCAGAATATGATGGGACAAGAAAAAAGAAGAGGACAGGAGTCACAATGAGAAAATGGTGTTGAGAGAGGTGGCTGAAGGGAGGGGAAAAGCAAACAGAACAGGAGGTGGTACAAAGGGGATTTAGGGAGAGGGATATGGAAGGGAAGGGGTGAGGGAAGACGAGGGAGGTGAGCGGGGTCAGACAGCGGGAGGAAGCTAATGTCTTTATTTCCTGGTGAGGTGGGACCTTGCATTTACCCCTGAGGTCAGTGGTCATGGACAGGGTCACTGGGGTTGCTGTGAGGGGGGTATCTCCACACAGAGGAAGAGAGAGAATATCTATATAACAAAAAGAAGTGGAGGGAACAAGAGCTAGAGACAGAGTAATGGGAGGAAGAGAGGAAAAGAAAGAAGAGGGAGACCTAGTTTCAGTCAGGAGGGGAATGTGCAAAGGTGGAAAGGTTGAGACGGGTTGAGGAGGTGAGAGTACTCAAGGGAGAGACGAGGGACACACACACAAACACACATACTGTACACATAAAATAATTAGTAACTGCCGAGATGGTGTATGGGTCTTGTCTGAGGGAGTGTGTATACTGTATGTTTGTGCTGCCGATATATCTGCATTGTATGTGTGTGTCTGTATGCATTGGAAGTGCATCTGTGTGACTGTGTGTTTCCTTCTCTCCAGAGGCCCCGCCGACGCAGCTGACAGATAAATACAAACTGATGCGATGTATGACTCTTTCTCCAGAGTATTGTTAGCAGTTATCCTCTTGAACCGCTTGACTTGCTGCCTTTTATTGATGTAAATCGCATTTGTCAAATACGACGCGATAAAATATCCAGTCTCAACCGGTCTCTGTGGCTTACTGGCTTTTATGCCAACATGTAAGTGCATTACCGGCAATCACATGAATTAACTTTGACAAACACAGTACGATTGAATCTCTTTATTATTCCTCGAGGGTATTGTTACTGCATTTAGTCCCATTCAGTCGCTCAGCTTGGTGCTTTTTTATTAACCCATTTACACTATTTAATAATGTAAATGACGTGTTTATGAACCGATAATTTCCTGTTTTTATTGCTTTCTTTTAGCATCATTGTTTGATGTTTATTTGCGGTGGTAGTGCTGGTGTCTGTGTGTTTGTGTGTGTGTGGACCTTCTTTTTCTGTCAGTTTTGATGCTGACGGTGGTCTATTCCTGCTAATTAAGGGCAGTTTTGAAACTAGGACTCTCCACCATAGATCTAGCTCACACATAGATTATGACACACACTCTCAATATTATGCAACTTTGACCTGCAGTATACGTATACATAGGAACTTACACATACTGTACATATATACTCATATACCACATACGATTATCTCCCAAATAAAATATAATAGAGCAAATGAGATCTAGTCGTTTGTGCAACCTAATGCTCTATGCCTATTTTACAAAGTTTCCACCAGTATTTTCATACTTCATCTACTTTGAAAACAAGTCACCATTGTAGTCCATATAACATATATAAATTCAAGTTGACCACAATTTACTTGTTTGTTTTTTTTAAATAAGAACGAGATGGTTTAACATCTGCCTTCCAGGTCTACAGAAGGTCAGTAATGTCTGATATTACACATTTTAAAGTGTCCCTTTAAATTTCAGTGGGCTGTGATGCATAAAAATGTTTTTTCAAAGACGTCTAAGTAAAGTTGATTTATGAATAATTTTACTGCTGTTATCACACATCAGCTCACATCACCACTGTTTTATTAACCTTGGCCTAAAACATTTTAGAGGTATAGTACAACACTGCTGCTGCTTCCATAATGAACTCTTCCTTGGAGGAGGAAGTTACCTTCTCTGAACATCTGTCCACAAGACAAGTACTTATTTTGTGTGTGTGTGTGTGTGTG
>CAKAOI010051143.1:24421-44655 GCA_916701655.1 Sebastiscus albofasciatus
AACCGATAATTTCCTGTTTTTATTGCTTTCTTTTAGCATCATTGTTTGATGTTTATTTGCGGTGGTAGTGCTGGTGTCTGTGTGTTTGTGTGTGTGTGTGTGGACCCTCTTTTTCTGTCAGTTTTTATGCCGACGGTGGTCTATTCCTGCTAATTAAGGGCAGTTTTGAAACTAGGACTCTCCACCATAGATCTAGCTCACACATAGATTATGACACACACTCTCAATATTATGCAACTTTGACCTGCAGTATACGTATACATAGGAACTTACACATACTGTACATATATACTCATATACCACATACGATTATCTCCCAAATAAAATATAATAGAGCAAATGAGATCTAGTCGTTTGTGCAACCTAATGCTCATTTACTGTATTCATATTATTACAGTAAGCCTATTATGGGACTTCTTTTCTACAGATCTATATTATGTAGTCGTTTGACAAATAACTAACTTTGCACATAATGTTGTTTTTAGTATAGTGGCCTAATGACAGTGTTCACCATCGTGTACATTCAACTTGAGAAGATATGCAGTGCATTTAGGCATATTTTAGCATATTGTGCTGCAACCCTGTCTCCTACAAAATTAAGTTACCATACAACTAAACTGCATTCTCAATTACATTTAGAACAAAAAAACATCATGGTTTGGCTTAAAATTACAACGAAATTGAAATAAAAAACAAAAAACAAAAAAAAAAAAAACTTGGTTAGGTTTAGTAAAAAAACATAATGTTTAAAATAAGTGAACATCAACTTTTAGTTTCACACAAACACTAGTCTCCTGGGAAAAAATCCAGTGTTTGTTGACTCATCCACCACCCCAATTTCCTTCTTGCGTGGAATTCTGCACACTAATATTACAAACATATTTGTGATACGTCAAAACCAAACGTCAATCTGCGACAAAATACGGGAACTGAATTTTTAGGAGACCAGGCTGTGAGGTGACACTGGAAAAAATATATAGCAAGAGAGTGCATGATGCTATGCCTATTTTACAAAGTTTCCACCAGTATTTTCATACTTCATCTACTTTGAAAACAAGTCACCATTGTAGTCCATATAACATATATAAATTCAAGTTGACCACAATTTACTTGTTTGTTTTTTTAAATCAGAACGAGATGGTTTAACATCTGCCTTCCAGGTCTACAGAAGGTCAGTAATGTATGATATTACACATTTTAAAGTGTCCCTTTAAATTTCAGTGGGCTGTGATGCATAAAAATGTTTTTTCAAAGATGTCTAAGTAAAGTTGATTTATGAATAATTTTACTGCTGTTATCACACATCAGCTCACATCACCACTGTTTTATTAACCTTGGCCTAAAACATTTTAGAGGTATAGTACAACACTGCTGCTGCTTCCATAATGAACTCTTCCTTGGAGGAGGAAGTTACCTTCTCTGAACATCTGTCCACAAGACAAGTACTTATTTTGTGTGTGTGTGTGTGTGTATTTGTATATCTCTATGTGAGTATATGTGCAGAAACAATGGCGTATCTCGGTCAGCGATATGATTCATGAAAATGGCACGCTGACTGGAGTCACACAGAGAGAGAACAGTCTGTTCTCCAAAAATACCTCATCTGACTAATATCATGGCAGACGGGTGCACACACACATACACACACACACACACACACACACACACACACACACAGAAATTAATAAATAATCAATTGCAAGATTTGCCTCAAAATTGATTAAAAGGGTCATAAAAATGTGTATACAAGTTTTCATATTTCTTCCCTTCTCCCGGGATTTCTGACGGTTTAGTAGAGACATGTGTACGACAGAATGTGACCCAGGACACTATAAATAACTACTCACAGCCTCAGTTCACTTTTAGACCCTCTATTGCTGTCCAGATCTGGTTATTCCCGTCTTACCTCTGGATGACTGTTATGCAGCAGGTTAAATATATCCCTTAACCTTTCTGAGGCGACCGACAATGGCACTGTGTCAATAAACACAGCCTTCAAATTCATTTGGGGAACCTCGGCCTGAACATGGCCAACACCATAACTCATGTACCTCAAAGCAGCAACCACCGTGGCTCAGCAGAAACTACTTTAAGCTTCAGTTCCTCTCATCTCTATAAACAGATTCTGCATTCACATGTAGAATCTTTTATTGCAATGGACCCTCCTGTGTGTCTGAAATAAAGTTTGAATTGAATTGAAATCTCAACCCATAGATGTATAAAGAGAACTGAATACAGCGTTGGAGGCTCGACCGCTGAGTGATAAAGTACCCGGATCATCCGCATCCATTGGGCCAATAGAGCAGGTGCAGTAGCGTTTCCTTTAACTCCGCCTTATAGACGTCTCTTTCCCAATGTAAGTCTATGGGAAAAAATATTTTTGGGCCCAATGGCATCACATGACTGACACAGAAGTTGTAATTCCACCATTTGGCCTCTACGAAAATTTACTTCAATGCCCGATGCTCTTCCTGGGGGCTTGCTGGAACCCTAAAAATATAACCCTTTGCCCCCAGAGGCTTATCTGTTGTCAGACCAATAGCCAATGGGGACTCAGATTGCAGTTCCTCTAATACCCATTGATGACTGTATATAGTGTTACCTTAAAGTACATTTTGGCTGTTATGAAGTCTACTTAAAAGTTACAACATCACTCTCAAACTACAGTAAGCGATTTTATTCACAACACATTAGGGTCTCAATATAATGCTAAATTTCAGTTTTTGTGATTAATGTCATGATTGGTTATTTTGAAAACCACTGTTTGTTGGGGAGCACATTACTTGATTGACAGGTATCATAGCTTATCACCAGGTTCCCTCTGTCGGCCAAAGTTTTAAGCTTCAAATTGTTCCTTTACCAACTTACATGCTGCCATTAAAGAATCTTTCTCCACATTTTCTTAGTCTATATGGCTGCTACCCATTTCTGGAGGGATTGGATGACCGAGTGACTCAGCAGATTATCATGCTGGTTTTAACCATATTTATAGTTGTAGAGTTTTTCTTCTTTTCAGTCATGGTGTCATCTGTATCAAAGGGTGACTCAGCAGGCTACGAATATGGCTCTGGTCTGAGTTTTCCTCTAGACTCATATTTCTATCTTGTTCTGGAGTTATTCTTGTTCCTGGTCTCAGTATTGGACATCTGTATGACAGAATGTGATTCAGTCAGCTATAAATATGAATGGCCTTTCTGCTCGGCCAGCCACGCGGATTAGCAACTCTTCCTGCTTTTCCACTGGGCTCAAACCACACTGCAGCATACACACACTCTCTCACACACACAATTAAACCTCACACACTCATTCTCACTTGCCAATGCTCACTACCCTGCACTGTTTCTCACACACACACACTGGGAGATAGATGCTGAGTGTGAGAATGGTGAGATGCAGCTGAGAATGACCAGAAAACACAGTAATTTACCTTCTTTATTCTCTCCCTGTTTCTATGTTTAAACTTCTTTTGTTGTCTGCACGGTTCTCTCTCTATAAAGTAGTCTGTTCTGCCAAAAAGTGCACTTTGGCTTATAGTAAAACATTCATTTTGTTTGTTAATTAAGAGTGCAAGTCCACTGCCTGCCAGAAGGACACGCCAGAAAGAGAAAGACACCTGCTCTCACATTACCGGTAAGCTTTGGTTGATTTTACGCACACGATGAGATGTATAAACAACGGCAAAATAATCTAAATAAACTCACGGCCCACTTTCTAACTTTTTCCCGGAGCTTTCAACCATATGGAATCATGCAAAAACAGGTGGACGTATAAGAGGAGGAGATTGTTCAGATGGTCTTAAAGCTAAGGTTGGTAGTGCTTTTTTGTTATATTTGTTATATTTGTTGAAATTCTCATTACATCCTGACAGTAATCAATAAGTAAAATGCTCAAACAAAAAAATAAAATAAATATCCGGTATGGCTGTCAAAGGACTGAGTCTGCCTGCGTGCACTCTGCCTGTGAAGTCATTGCTCGTCACCGGAGTCTTCCACAAGCTGCTAGCTTGATAGCTGTGAGTACTAACAATAGCCATGTTCCTTGTTTACGTCCATTATGATACATTTATTTTCATAATGATAATTTGGGGGGAGTGGCTTTAGAGACAGGCCTGATGGGACAGACTGTCAGTGTTGCCGACTTGGCGACTTCCTCGCTAGATTTAGAGACTTTTGGAGCTATTGCTGCTAGCTACTTTCATTGGAAAAGAGTTGGCAACACTGAGCTGGGTATTTTGGTTGGATAATTTTAAAATCTAGTGTACTCTTGCTAGTTTCTCAAGATTACAAACCCCAGCTTTGATTGTTGTATGTGAATGGCCCTTGATTCATCTCCGGCTGTCCACTGACTTCTGTCTATGACTTGGCTACAGTTTGGATGAAGATGGAAGAATGAACTGTCGGAGATCAACTTGGGAAAGTCGACACGTTTCATTTTACTTCACTGATTCGTAAGTCCAGAAATACATAGATATTTCTTTGTCCTTTTTATTGATTATCAGACCAGATACAGATAATATTGTTATGGTTGTGAGTAAGTCCATCTAGTCAGTGTTCCCTGACACCCAAAGCTCATGAGAAGAGAGAATTTCCTTCAGTACACCTAAGATGGCTCTGTGATAATGGTACAGCATTAAAGGTTGGGTGTAGTTTGACATTATGATGACACTATATACAGATAAACAGTTAATATCCAGAAGACATATTATTGGAATTTTTAAAAAAATATGTCTGCAAAGCAACGTCTTTCTGAGTCTCCAGTCTAAGGTCCATGGTCAACATTAATAGATATCATGATTCCAGGACAGACGTCTAAAATGGACATTGTCATTCAGGCTCATTGACCTCAATTACTTAATGCCCATTCTACCCATCAATGTTCTATGTCAGATCTGTACTTAACACATGTGATTGGTGGGTATGATCTGGTTTCAATGGCTGGTACATGATACTCATCGAATGGAGAAAAGTCACGAGCGACCATCAGTGCCTTGGATTACCACACACGCACACACACACACACACACACACACACACACACACACACACACACACACACCAGACAGCCACTTTGGTCCATGTGACCAAGAGACATTTAAAAGGGGGTCTGATTGAATTAACGCAGTCATGTCTTCTTATCACCAGATTAAAAATATCAATATATTTATATGCACTGGTGTTATTAATAGCACCCAAGAGGCAACTAGACACCGTAAAGTAGGGTGACAAACAGATCCTTGGGCTATTAATGGCAGGAGATGGAAAACTATGATCAACTAGCAGAGAGAGAGAGAGAGAGGGTGAGAGAGGAAAATCCCGACACCAACACTTAGGGTCAAGAACAAGATGGTGGTGGAGAGAGAGACAATATTTTGATATGGTGTTGTATAGAAATTGAGGTTGTGGCTGAAATCACAGTGATGGATTGACAAAAAAGAGACTAGAGCTCAGTGAGGTTCTGTAAGTGAGAATCACATTCATATTCGTTGATATAATAATGCCGTAAACATCCAAGGTAGACTCACCACGAGCTATGAGATTGTGAAACGATGGTATACGCTTCTGTAAAAGCCACATGTCTGTATGATATCAACCTTGTTTTAAGAAAATATTGTGCGATGGCTCATGTTGGACAGTCCAACAGTGCAACGTCCTGCCTACCAAAACTCAGCAATGAGATTTGAAAGTAAAATGTTATCACAACCAATAATGAAGACCCAGATACAAAACATATCCTTTATATTGGGTTGAATGTGAGAAAAGTATCTGAAGTTAAGTAAGTTGATTTGAGTTTGGCCCGAGGTAACTGTGGAAAATATTCTCTCACGGCGGGGTGGTAACTGTTTCTCACAGTAAACAGAAGCGCCTGTGATTATCAGTTTCAAACAGACTAACAGCTCAAACTAGGGCAGAATACACACACATACAAACACAAACATATACACACACCTCTAAGTATGACGGGTTGGACAGTTTGCTGTACTCTCTTTTCTCACCGTTTCTGTTTTCATCAAAAGGCAGGTGGTCTGGTAGCTGAGGACAGAGAGGAAGAGGGAGGAGAGAAGGGCGATATCAGAGCAGTTCTCTCTCTCTCTCTTATTCCATCCCATTACCTCTGGCCATCCTGTGACCTCTGACCTGTGCACTCTATGCCTGCATTAGCTGCATCTTGCTTACGTACTCTGATGCTGAGGAGGCAAACATCAGCTCTGCTGGAAGTGCTCGGTCACCTCCGACCAAGAAGCAACACGCTTTGTCATGGCTTCATCTAAATGATTAAGTGTTAATAATGAGTGTATTTACATGGAAACATATTCCCGATCATTATTCAGGAAACATGCTTATCCTTAGTATTGTAATGTGATGAGTGTTTAATTGGTATGTTATGTGTCCCTGTGTTAAGAGATAAAAGAGGCTGTTTAATACTGAGCTTTCCAGTGTCAGTGAACATGTTATAAGCTTAGCAGCCTGTGAAACCTGTAAACAGAGCAGACACGGTTCCGTTTAGAGTGTGATATATTGTTTTAGACTGCATATTGCAAACATGGGCTGATTAGCTTCATAAGTTGTTGTTTGGCAAGAGGCAAGGTGTGCTCATTTTCTTCCTAAGAGTGCCCCTTACATTAAGTTTTGCTCCTTTCGGTCACGGTCACGTAGGTCCTCCTGCCCTACAGGGATTTATATATTCCACTAGGAAAATAAGGTCACCTTTGTCTAACTATAGATGTTGCCAATCACCATCCTGGGGAAAAATAAAATAAACTTCAGTGGAGGTGCATTGCATGACTGGACGTGTCCCCTGCATGGCTGCATAGTTTGTGTATACCAAAGATATACACACTAGCAATTTCTGCTGGGCAAGGCCCTGCTCTTCGTGCAGAATAGAAAGGCTTTCATTTTCTGGATATTTTTATATTTTTTGCTGCTCCATAGTTCAGAACTCTTGTAGGCAGCACAGGGGGCGAGTGAGGAAGAAAATCAGAAAGAGAGAGAGGGGGGGGAGTGACGGAAAGAAAGAGAAAAGTGAACTAAAACTTCAGGAAGATTCGGCAGCTCATGATTTAACTGATTTAACATTTTAAGCTGGTGAAATGAAGCAACTAAGGATCCTTGTGTTGAGGTCTCAAGTAACTGACTTACATGCTGCTGACATTCAGTATCACACTCATTCTTGACACAGACTGTGTGAACACGTTCTCATCCCAACTCGTCACATACTGACGCTCTGTCAGGACCCCTTGGCGTCACTTTCTAACTATGATGCCCATTATAGTCGCAGGAAACATATGGTTAACGTTGTGAATTCAACACAAACCACTTGCTTAGGTTTAGGAAAAAACATCATGGTTTGGCTCAAAATTACTGTTTGTGAAGTGAAAATAAAACGTGAACACAAGACACAAACGGCTGTTTGTAAAGTGAAAGTGAAACTTCACATTGTGAACACAAAGACAAACAACATGTTGCTGGTTTCACATTGGACACTAACAGCGGTCTCCTGGATGAAAGCCCTGTGTTTGTGCATCCACCATCCCACCCACCATCCCTTTGTCTGTTTTTTCGCTCTTTTACACTACGTCACCAGCCACTTTCTCTGAGCATTTAATATTGACGCGGATGGGTTTGCATTGTAGTCACTTGAAAGCCTGATGCGTCTCATACAGACACTAAAGGTTGCCTTGTGTGTTGGTATCAGACACCGTGGGGCGTGACAAATTGTCAGTATTTGCTGCCCTGGGAAGAGATTGGGTTGGACTGCTCTGTGTATCGCATGTTGATTTTTTACAGCGTAATATTATCAGAATCAGGCAATGCGAATTTGATTTTAATGTTGCTCAAGTAAGAACATGCAGTACACATAAAGTAAAAAGATACACGTGGAGTTACAATATAAACAAAAATATGCACATAGAGTTAAGAACATATAAATGAGGCTTGAGTTTTCCTTATCTGCTAGTGTGTCACACTGTATAATAGCCACATAATGGAAATGGATATAAAGGGACGACTCTTCAAGTCAGCATTCTTGGTTATTTGGCTGGTTTAGTTATGGTAGCTCCATGAAGGACATGGCTAGAACGTGGAAAAACATGTCTTAACTAAACTTCACTTCTGATTTGATGCCTTTATAATCATCGATTATAATCATAAAACCATGATAAAAATTCTGTGCTTCATGAGACAGAAGGAAGCATCTATTTGCGCTAATTCTATAAGCAACACCAGGCAACGTCCCATCTATCTTTAGCAATTCCATGAATACAGTGCTGAGGGGCAAAACATGCTGTCCTCCTGCTAATGAAGCTTTCAGCCCCGCGCTACAACCACACAATGACAGCTGGCAGGGGAGGGGCAGGAACTACACGCCATGAAATAAGAGGGGGTAAAAATTGATTAGCAATTTTCATTTGCGCTAAGCTAAACAAAAGAAGGCTGCTGCCCTACTCTGCATATCATCATGGGGTGGGAGAGGAGGAGGGTGGGTGGTGCTGATGGTGTTGGGGTGGGATGGGAAGCGATCTTTCAGAGCTCAAGGCATCTATTGTTTAGTTAGAGAGGATGTGGGTGTGGGGGAGCAAAGAGGGATTCGGGACGGGGAGACAAGAGGACTAGGGATGGGGAAAGAGTGACAAGAAGGAAGACAGGAGGGATGCTGAGGACAGAAGGAAAGGAAAGGGGAGAAAGTGAAGGAGAGGACTGAGAGAAGGAGGGGAAGAACAAGGAGGCAGGTGAGGGGGAGGTGGTAGTGGGGTTAAAGGGGGTAAAAGAGAGTGAGAGAGAGAGAATTGGATCAGGGACAGCGAGGGAGACACTCAGGTACAGAGTGATGGGAGACAAGAAGGAGAGGGTTAAAATAATAGAGGTTAGGGATGAAAAAAGAGAAGAAAGAGGGAAGGAGAAGGGTGAGGCAAAGGGAGTTTTGGGAGAGGCCAAAAGCAAAAGGAGAAAAGAAGAAGGCAAAGGGTTGAAAGACGACTTATTTGCTTTTATTTCATTCATTTATTTGACAGGACAACGCACAGTGAATACAGTAGATCGTCCTAGATGTAGCTTAAATGTGTATTCACATCGATGCTCATTGGTTTGCTGGTGATGTGCAATTGGGAGATGAGGAAACAATGTAGAGGCACAAAAAGGTAATGGAGTGGGGGAAGTCTGGAAGGGCAGAGCAAATAAAACACTGGGAGAGAAGAGCGAGTGCGGTGTCCAAGAGTTGGTGACCAATTCTGAAAATTAAAGTTGGACCAGGACGGACTCACAACGCTCTTTGAAAAACAAAAGCAAAGTGGCAGGTGGGAAAAAACGACACCACCATCACTTTTAAGTTATTAAAGCCTCTGAATACAGACGCTCTGACAATAGAGGAATTTGCCAACACTGGGGAAAAAACTGCAGTACGTGTGCAGTACTGTGGCCAAGCCATGTTGTTGTATGGGCAGTTTTCTTGAAGGGTTTTTTGGCATGACCAGAGTGCATGATGGTTTATTAACAATGACACTAATGCACCTCTCTGTGTGTATCTATGTGTGTGTATGTACTTTCAGCAGGTTGTCATTCATTTTTAGTGGCTTAAACATGTGCGCACACACACACGTACACACACGCTAATAAATGCAAAAGAGGCGAGAAAAATAGCAGCTGGTAAGTGAGTGAGAGGGGGGAAAAAATCAACAACTTTTAACCAAAACACTGTACACAACTCTAAATTTAATTTTCTGCAAGATTAAGCACAATAATGACTAGCTTTATAAAAACCCATAACTAATGGCTTCCAATGAGCCAATCTATAGGCATTGATCTGCTCAGTATCTCGTAGACTTGCAGTGCGAAGCCTATAAATGAAGGAGGGAAGAGGAAGAGGATAGAGGAGCACTATATGGAAAAGGATGAGAGTGGAGGAGGAGAGAGGAGGAGAAGTGGGTGGTGAGAGAGAGAGAGAGAGAGAGAGAGAGAGAGAGAGAGAGAGAGACAGGTGCAGAGAAAAGGGGAGGGTGAGGATGGAGGAGACGGATGAGAGGTAGAAGAGGAGAAAAGTACAGAGAAAAGGCAAAGAGAGCAGACAAGACGACAAAAGAAGAAAGGAGAAATCTTTCTGTGTAAAATGGTATAACCCTAGTTGGCTGTGAAGAACGCATAGTGTCTGAGTGAGTTTAACTGTATGTCACATTCAAAACAACATTTCATAAAACCTATAAACATCTTTTCTCCAGCAAATGGAAGAAAAATATCTTAAGAAACACAATGCTGCTGAAGCAAAGGACTCTACTGGACAATTAAAGAGGCACTCCACCAATTTTACACATGAAGTTCAATTTACTCTTGACAAACTGTACTCAGCTAGTGAATACAGTTGTATAATATGATCTGTGGCTTTGGATGGAGCTTCCCAAAGTTTTAATATAGTCTAATGAAAGATGCTATTAAATTGCATTATGGGAAATGCAGGATTTTGGTGCTCGACCTATACTACAGACTAAAAGTATGGATATTTCAGCCTGAGCTACTTCAATTTAAACCATTAACCACCACCAAAAATCACTGGCGTACCAATTTAAGGCGTCAGTATGCTTTAACCGAAGTGCTACTCAAAAAGCGTCTAAAACTCTTGCATTGACAATTTCTGTCTGACATTCATGTGCTCTTCAAACAGCGATAAGCCAGATGTAAGCAGAGTAAGCAGGGTTTGAACTTCCCTCTCAAGCGCTCTTCTTTCGTTATTCGTACGTAAACTGGGTTGCATCCGAAATTCCATAATGCTATGAGATTTTTTTGTATGTCCGAAACATAGTACATGAATTGCATACAATTTCCGGTGAAATATTACAGTATGCCAACGCTGGACACTATGGCGGCATAAATATCCCACAATGCATGGGGTAGTGACAAAAACGGTTCATTACAGACATTGACGGATGGCTCTGTAACATTAATAATGCATCAATTTAATATTATGAGATTTCACTTTGCTAGGCGAAACCTGTTTTCAAAATTAGTTCAGACTTTGATTCTCACAAATCATCGCTTTGGTCACATGAGGTTGGCAAGGGTTACCATGGTTACACGTCTCCAACCAGCAAAGAGGCTCTCAGAAAGTGACGACGTAAATTTCCGCTCAGTGCGTCCGAAAAGAAACATACTACTGTTTATTCACACAAAAGTATGTTGAACGATAGTACACATATTGGGTATGTAGTACGTAGTAAGCGATTTTGGGCAAAGCCCTGTTACTTTTCCTTCATCCAAACGAGTGCAACACCATGAATGCCATCAGTGAGAGTCTGACAGCGTGTGCTATTATCCTGATTTGAATGATAATCATGTCTCGTCCCTCCCTATGATAGTAGTGTGGCCGTTCTGATCAGGTATCAACACTTTTGCCTTAAGACATGGTGGGACAACACATAACACGTAACCCTGCTTTTATATTCATCAGTTAATACTCTGTGCACATGATTATGGATTTGACAGCTAGTTAGAAGCTTAGTTGCTGCCAAACACACACATAGGTGTAAACAGGGACACTAATCAGGCACAATGCTGTTCAAATCATTGCAATATGTCTCTGTTCTTTAAGATTTTAATGACTATTATCTATCTAGTGGTTGCACTAATCTTGTAACAACAGCAGCATCTTTGTGTGTACTGTAGTAAGCAGAAAGGCACAACTACACAAGAGCAACCCAGCTGGAGTTAAAACATGTCACAATAAAATCATCATTATATTTTTTTAAAGGTTATTAGGGCAATTAGCTATCTAGTGGTATTCTACATTGCTAATCCTACACTTGACAGCTTTTTAGAGGCTCACTGACTAAGAACTAAAGGTGGTGGCGTGTGAGGAGGAGGAGGAGGAGGAGGATGAAGTGAAATGAAACAATCCTCTGCTGAGAACGCACAGAAGCTTAAATCCGGAGAGGGCTGCTTGCGTTAATCCCCATGGATTAAGCTTCTAAATACTCCTATTCAAGCCAATTAATTCATGCATATATCTGTCTCCAGCTCTTTTCATGTCATTTAAGATGATGGAGGGCGACTTCCTGGGAAATCAGGAGGAGGGTGGATATGTATCTACATTAATGCACACAGGGCTCTCTCTTCAGGACCACGCGGCTACATACATCCTGATGCGGCACACACACACACACACACACACACACACACACTACATTAGGGAGGTATACATTGAGAGTTTAATGGGGAAATGATGGCGGGAGGGTGAGGATTGAGAGAGGCCTCCAAAAGTTGACTGACGTATTCTGACAGCTGAATACTAATCATGAGATCAACCTCTGGCTAAATCTACAGGATCTCACTGGGGCCTCTGGCTGGGAGAAGCATAAAAAGGATTAGCAGTAAATACAGAAGGCTTACAGAGAACAGAGAGACACCAGCGGACAGACTCGACAACTTTAAAAAAGGTTGAGAGGAAGGGGGAACTAAGGATGCCAAGGATGACGAGAGGGATCCAAGTGGACAGTGGACAAATACATTGACCTAAACCTACGGAAATTATTTTGGTTTTACAGTTTCCTATTGTGCTTATTACATTAGTAATTATCATCATAGCCATCCAAGAAAATACACTGGGAGGAAGAAATAAGACAATAAATCAAAATTTAAAGACAAAGTCAGAATGACGAAAAACAGAGGAGAGCTGCAACGATTAATCGATTAGTTCTCAAATATTAAATTAATCAAATTCTCTGATTCCAGCTTCTTAAATGTGAATATTTTCTGGTTTCTTTACTCCTCTATGACAGTAAACTGAATATCTTTGAGTTGTGGACAAAACAAGATATTTGAGGTCCTCATCTTGGGCTTTGGTTAACACTGATTGGCATTTTTCACCATTTTCTGACATTTTATAGCGCAAACAACTAACCAATTAATCGAAAATAACATTAACAGATTAATCGACAATGAAAATAATCATTAAATGTTGCCCTAGTAGAGAGGAGAGTTACTTCAAAAAAGGTCAGATGAATTGTTGCAGTTTCACGCTTTCAGCTGTCCTTTAAAAACATCATTAGGAGCACATATATCAAAAGCTTGAAACTGTAACAACGCCTCTGGCCTTTTTTTTTTTTGGAGTAACTCTACTCTTTTGTGTTTTAAATATCAGTGTATCTCTTGGTATAGTAGAGGGGTAGACTAATAAAAATGAAGGTTACAGAAGAAGAAAGAAAGAAAGAAAGAAAGAAAGAAAGAAAGAAAGAAAGAAAGAAAGAAAGAGAGAGAGAAAGAGAGAAAGAAAGAAAGTTAATCCTACACACTGCACCTTTAAGTGGGTAACTTAAAGGTGCAGTTAATCCTACACACTGCACCTTTAAGTTACCCACTTAAAGGTGCAGTGTGTAGGATTTGGCAGCATCTAGCGGTGAGGTTGCAGATTGCAAACAACTGAAACTTCTCCCGTGTGCCATTTAGGAAAACTACGGTGGCCAATGCGAAAACGGGAATGGCCCTTTCTAGGGCCAGTGTTTGGTTTGTACGTTCCGGGCTACTGTAGAAACATGGCGGCCGGCTCTGTGAAGAGGACCCGCTCCGTATGTAGATATAAACAGCTCATTTTAAGGCAACAAAAACACAATAATTCTTATTTTCAGTTAATTACATACTAAAGAAATATTATATTCCCTTTCTGCCAATAGATCCCCCTAAATGCCACACACTGTTCCTTTAATACTCTTGGTACGTGTTTACATGAATTCATTTCCTGTTTGCAGTGATGTCACTAATGATATGATGTCCCTAATGACATCATCAGGGCCTGAAGTGGACTGCAGTCTGTAGTGTTTGAGAAGCCTCAAGTGTCTGGTTACAAATATGTGTGTGTGTGTGTGTGTGTGTGTGTGTGTGGTGTGTACCAGCAGGCTGGCAGGCAGTAACCGCTGCATAGAGTATTAATAGGAACTCACATCACCCAGAAAGGCTTCCTGATAAATAGAAGCTCACATCAGGCCCACGTCCACGATCAGATTACATCCCCCAGACGACATCAAAGGCTTTAGGTTAACAGTAATCTGATTACCATAAAAGTAACTAAACTAACTTCAAGCTGGCAGAATAAAAGGTTAAAAAAATTTTGATCTGATAAAGATTTACAAATGTGCAGTAGTGGAATCAAAATTATATAATTCTCTACATGGACTACATATCCCAAAGATGGGTGACACACAGCACAGACCAAACTCATGAATAAAGGTCACAGCTCAAACTGTGCTGGTTTAAACGCTCAGCAACCACAGCCCAACTATAGCTCAACAAACAGGTAGACACATGTGAGAGTAATAAGATGTGCCATTGGCTTCCCACTGACAGCAGATATTACTGCTGGTGGGAACAGCTGTGAGTTTGTCCACCACTTCCCGAACCCACTCCACCAACAGCTGCAGCATCAGCACCTTGGAGCCTCAGAGTGCGGCCACGACAATATCTGTGTTATATCAAATTGAGCCGCTGGTGTGATTAGCTGGCTGTGCTCAGGGTCCATGTAGCCCTGACTCAATGATTTATTAGGCAACATGGAAATGAGTTTACTGTCTGAAGCTTACCCAAAGAATGGCAACAACTTTAAAACAGCACATTAGGAAGGATATGCCTATGATTAACAACAATCCCTCTGGGGAAATCCATGTTCTGCACTGGACCCATGCTACATGTTGAGCAGTGGACCAGTCGACAGTGCACATGTTGCACCAACTCTGAGGTCAGTGACAGTGAATGTTAGATATTTCAGAGGAAACCAATGCAAACACAGTTAGAACTAAAAATTCCACGAAAGAACGGCTTCAGTTGGCCTCTAGGATGTGAACCACTGTCGCAATGCTTTACCTCAGGATGCTGAATATAGTCAAAGATAAATAAATCAGTGCTAATATAACAACCGATCCTCATACAATGGTTCCTATGATATCTTACAAAAAGTTATTCCTCATTTTTCGCTGTTTTCCTACGAATGTCCGGCAACACGTGTCAATTTCCACTTGTTACATGCATACAGTCTTTTCAAAATAAACTTCCGCCCCACAGGAAACTACTTGCTTAGGTGTAGGCAACAAAAGTACTTACTTAGGTTCAGGAAAAGATTGTGGTTTGAGTTGAAATAACTCCAGAAGTGTCGTAACTTAAGTACAGAAGTTACGTGATAAATAAATCGACGTTGACTTCTGGTTCCACACGGGGTACAAATGGCAACCTTCTGGGCAAAAGTCCGGTGTTTTTTCACCCACCCATCCACCCCGACCTCCTACCTACATGGCGTTTGTCGCTCTTTATATCCTGGTTCACGATGACGTGGATTACAAATGAATTGATTTCTTGGGATATATACAAATTACAGTGCATTACTTTTTGTAGGCATAGCTACGAATGGTGTATGAGAACAGCCTGAATGTAAATGCTAAAAAATTAGAATTATTTGTCAAATAATGACAAATGATAAGTCAGTTTTTATTTTTAAAATCGTAATATGTAACACACTTTGACAAGAAAAACTAAAATGCATACAAATTTCCATAATTTCCCATTTTGGATGTTAAAAATATATATTTGTATCACATTTAAGAGTACAATGTCACCATTAGATCGGAAATATTAAAATTGAGTAAAAGCGAAAGGCTATTCTGATCTAAACATTGTTTATTCCTACTACAAGCTAAACTAATATACCACTGAGATACAGTAGGCTATTATCAGAGTATTGCAACTTGTTTCTGTCTTGGTCTTTAAACCAGAAAAGAAATGTATAACTATGAGTGGATAGCACTGCTCCTCTTACCTGATATTCTTCAACTTTTGTAACTGCTGTAAGGTGTGTTCAGTCCTCAGATACTATAATAAGGTTAGATGAAAAATGATTGTAGTTGGGAAACTTGTCAGATTTATACTGCAACAAGTGAAAAATGAGACACACGTGGCCAGACAGAGTAGAAGACTGACCAGCAACATTTCAAGTGTAGATCTCAACACCTTTTACGAACGCTCATATGAATGGAAAACATTATATCTTTAAACTTTACATATCTACTACTATCTCCTCCTAAGTCCTAGGCTCTGTCTCTATATATCCTCCAATTCTCTCTTTATTTTAACAGCCACTCCGACTCTCTTTCACTATGATCTCACATCAGTCTCTCTGATTGGTCGACCCAGCTCGTGCACTAACCAGTGACACGATTTAATTATTGAGCGGCTGACCTCAATTGGTTAGCTGGAACAGCCTTAAAACACATTGCGCCACACACAAACACACTGTGTGCACATACACAGCCAAACATTTGCACACCACGCTCACACACTCACAATTTCACTACGTACTACACACTTACATGCTCACCCTGGGGACAGCTTCTACAGTCTAAATATATATACTGTGGACAACATCAACTCTGCCTGTTACGCCTCTCAGCTCATTGATGCTGAGAGCATCAGTTATGATATGAATCATGCCGGAAAAGCATATTTTACCATGTAGGCCTACTGTTATACAACATACAATATTATGCAGAAAAGCATGAATGCAATCTACTTTTTAAGATATATTTAAAGATTCGTCTTTCGCAAAACACATTAGTTTGTGAAATGAATTTCAGGCTACTAACCTATTCACAGATTTGCCTGACTTTAAAAAGCAATTTCATAAACCTTAATACCTATTTCACTTGTTTTCTTATATTTTGCCATAGAAAAGGTTCGTCAAAATTAAATGTACAATTTAGATGCCTGTGCATTGTTTCAAAACGTTATTCATTACTTTATATTCTTACTGCAATGGTTAGAGACATACAGTAATGTGTTCTAGTCCACTGTTTAAGAAAATGCGGAACACAAGAATCTGGTGATAAGATACGTATATGCGTATACATATACGTCATGATACAGGGTTTACGATTCAATATATTACAATATATTGCGATAATGTAAGCAAAGCAATATATTGCTATGCTTGGACTTTTGATCATTTTTATTTATACTCGAATGGTAATAAATGGTTCAATTTAGCACTAAATCTGTGTGACAAATGGTATCAACCCAAAATTGCTGCAGCAACTTATGAGACATAATAGAGCATGAGAATGGCCATCACAAACTCATATCATCATGATCTATGCTCTTATACAGTTTCACAATTTTTTAAAATGAATTAATTAATTAATATTTTTTTATTTCTTATCAATTTCTTGACACAGTGCTGAGCTGCATCTCAAATTAATCTTCAGGTTCCCAGCTTTCAGATGATCAACACCACTTCTATGTGACATATACTGTTGACCTGCCAGCTCCCCCTAAATAACCCCTTTGCCCCACCCTTATCACACTAAAGAAAAAAAGAGGGCGGAATGGAAAGGGGTCAAGTTGTTTCCTGTGAAAACGTGAGTTTAGTTTGAAAAGACTGTATGCATGTAACAAACGGAAATTGACACATGTTGCTGGACATTCATAGGAAAACGAATGGAAAAAGGACAAATAACTTTTTTGTAAGATATCATACGAACCCTTGTATGATAATACATTATACGGGTGAATTAAGCTCTAATAACAACACAGAAAGAAAAAAACTATCAAATCAATAATTTATGTTGACAGACAGCAGCCCATATGGGCTGCCAATGATTATCACAGTTGGATTTGGCAGTAATATACTGTATATATATATATATATATATATAGTCCTACAAAGGTTTCCTTTAAAGGAATAAGGAGCTAAAATAATCAATATAATTTACGATGCAACACTGATGTTGATTGGAAACATGAATCCTGTGATATGCCTTTCACAACTGGTGCTACAAGAAAGAGAAATGATATAGGTCCTTTGGTATGCTATCTATGCACTTAGTATGCTATAATTTAGTATCTAAATATATCGTGGAGAGGATGATCTCTGTCACACTTGTCTCCCCACAAATGATCAAACACAGTAGATGATACTGGACATGTGATATCCACATTGCTTCATAAGACATGATGCAACCGGGGCATTTTTAGATTAGGGTGTGATGGTATCCTACCTCGAATATTAAATGCCTTTCCAATAAGGACAGAGTATTTTACCTGCCTGATGTCAACCGTTTGATAGTTAATGCAATAAAATGGCACACGTCCTCAGTAACGGGGTTCATCTCGAGAACGACTTCAGAAACATGAGTGACATGTTGACCCTCATTATGTTTTGATGAGTGCAACGCAACTGGGCATGGCATGCTGTGTGGTTTGTGGCCTATCATTAGTTACAAATAGTTCAATGGGTCAGACCGCTTGGCTCTGATTTTGATTTGAACATACAGTACATCCCCCAACGAGCCCACTTCAAATATAGTAGCTGTTTGGCAGGTAGACAGTATTTCACAAAGTGTTTATTCGTCTTTAAACTGTAAGGCTACTGGGTAAGATAATCACTTAGTACTTATCAGTTTATAAAGTCTTACTGTATTTAGCCTTCCCTTCATAAAATAATGCCAATGCAATAGTGTTGTATTAGGCCCTATGTCATGTCACCATGAACTTTTTCTGCATAGTTACAGGTGGTTTCAGTGCTGCTTCACTATGCACAAGTGTAAGAAAATGTAAGAGATACGTACATTACTACTGTCCCTCAAAAAGGACAGTTAAACAGTCGTTTACAGACAACTAAACCAGATACATATGCATGCTAGCATGGACACACACACACACACACACACACACACACACACACACACACAAAGCGAGTTCAGTCAAACAGAGCTCTCAACATGGAGCTTCATGCATGCATGCGTGTGTCTATGAAGTTTGGCACTGTGTTTCTTTGGTCCATACGGCGTTTTGTATTTGCCATAATCCCCTGTCAGCAACACTTAGGCAGGCAGACAATAGCAGAGAAGATCGTCAGCCAAACCCCCTTCACTGTAAGCTTGGCAGGTCAGCGTGCAAGCAGCAGGTTACACACACACACACACACACACACACACACACACACACACGCATACATACACACACGCACACACACAAACAAACAAACAGTGCTGCACATGTACAACCATGCAACACAAACACACACCCACACACAAAACACTCATGTCCCGCTGAGATGCACGTTACTCACACCGTCTCCCGGCTCTCTTCAAAGAGTTGTGGTGCAGTTCTCAAGGACACGGCAGTCTGACATCCCCTCTCTTTCTCTCTCTCCTCTCACTCTGGCATACTCTCTTTGCCTCTCTCCCACTCTCTCATTCGCTTCTCGGTTGCAGGACGCTGCCACAACAGATGCAAGTGTGTCGCTGCCTTTCTCCTCTCCTCTTTATTCCTCCCTTTTCCCCTCTCTTCTCTCTTCTCTCGGTCTGCAGCTGAGAGGCAGAGCTCATTCTCTAAGCCATGAAGCAGGGCTTCTCTGTTTTTTCAAGAGAGTGCCGGGTAGTATGAGAATGAGGAAGCGAGAGAAAGAGGAAGGGAGGGAGAAAGAGGAGAGGAAGGAGCGCTGGGCGAACTGACCAAACTGATGTGCCACTCCAGGACACCAGCGCTCTGCCGACAGTCAGCCAGTCCTACTGCAGGAAAAACAATGAAAAGCAGCAGCAGAAGCTGTGGAAGCGGCACATACGTTTTAGCCTCGCAAAAATAGACAGATGGATAGAATCAAAAAATTATTTAGGGAGGATGAAGGTGAAAATTGGGAGAGGAGAACAAAAAGAAACAGACACATATTATCTGTTTATACTGCCAAAAAAACAACTCAAAATATAAAACTTATTTCAAAGAAGTGTAGGTTGTCAGCTTAAACAACATTATAAAAAAATCAGAGGATAGGATATATTCATATAGGATATGAATGAGAGGGGAAACTGATTAGGTAAACTGATGAGAGAAGAGAAGAGAGATGTCTTAACAAGACGAGAGGGGAGAAGTGGAGGGGAGGGGAGAAAAGAGGAAGTCCAAGTATTCCCCAAAGCGTTGCTGTCTTTCCTGAAAAATGGTCCCTGCAGGCCCGATCCAGAAAGAGGCAACACAAACAAACACAGAGAGCAGAAACAAACATCTATTTATGGAGGAGGGGGGTCCAGTTTCCCAACCACATTTGCTAGCAGCTTTTTGACAATGTTACCAATTCAGCAGTTTAAGAGTAACAACTAGAGGACAGGAGGGGAGAGGAGAGGAGAGGAGAGGAGAGGTAGGGTAAGGTGAGGTGGGGATAGGAGATGAGGGGAGAAAGGAGATATGAGGGAAGGAGAGGAGAGGTGAGGAAAGGAGAGGAGGGAA
>CAKAOI010051144.1:0-94775 GCA_916701655.1 Sebastiscus albofasciatus
ATGCCGAAAAACATGACTCGAATGCTAGTGTTGCTCTGTGTCCTCTGCATGGATGTAGACACAGTAGCAGCAATAAAGTGTTAGTCATATCAACTTTAAAAGGTCACAAGGTCACAAGGCCCTATCTCGATCCAGTGTTTGGTTTGTCCGTTCTGGGCTACTGTAGAGACATGGTGGCTGACTCTATGAAGAGGACCTGCTCCCTATGTAGATATAAACGTCTCATTCTAAGGTAACGAAAACTCAAGGATTCTCATTTTCAGGTGATTGTACACTACAGAAAACATATTAATATCATATTCAAATTCTGCCAGTAGATCCCCCTAAATGTTTCACACTGTTCTTTTAACATTTATTGTTACTAGCTACTTTACAGATACAGATTTTCATAAATGATAATGAACATAATATGATGCATTGTTATACAGTACATTCCACTTCCACCACTGATTATGCAAAGACAAACTTTGAGAGAACGCTTGCTTTATATACATAATTTCTTTTGACCTTGAATATGTTGAATATCAGACCGATTAGAGACCAAAAATGGACTTGAGCCTGCAACTGTTTTCTAAGGTTTTATTCTTGTGTACTTTAAGCATCATTTAAAGGATTATTTATGGTGGTAATTCACGAGTTTTACAAGGCATTAGCGGAGCAGCTGGGACTTGAAAGACAGAAAGAAACATGGGCCTCTTCCCTGAAATTGGAACTTTCAACATAATTACATAGTGGTTTGACAGGATCGAGAGGAAAAGAGGGCACAGTACAGCGTTCGTCATTCCGCCCCGAGAGCGCGGAGCGACGCTGTAGAGAGTGCCATGCTTCATGCAGCTGGAGCAGATGCCGCTGTTGTGAATAGAACAGGATCCACGGGTGATCCTGCGAGACTGATTAGACTTCCTCCATCTCCCCCAAATGAATTCACAGTGATTGAGTACGAGGCGACAGCACTCCTCTCCTTGTCGCCGTCACTCCTTATTGCCCTACCTTGTACCATCCAACTCAGCTCCACCGCAAATACTGAAGGACGTCATTGCAGAGGAGAGAGCTGAAGGGCCCTGTCCTGCTGTATGACCAGCTGCATCACTCACAAGTGGACCTAGGCGGTAGACTTATAGGGGTAAAATATGGATCTTTGAAAAAACATTTTTTTTTCATTAGACTGATAAACATGTTTTTGATATAGTGCGCTTGTATTGCGTTTGTATTAAAGTCATATTGAAATGCTAAATGACTGATTCACCTTGTTCAATAGTTCAACGTATTCTCAAACAACAATACATAAATCTTACAAAAAGTTATTTTGTTATTTCTCATGCATTTTCCTATGAATGTCCAGCAACACGAGCAATCAGTGCCCCTGCATTGTTTAGGAAATAAAACCACTTGGTTAGGTTTAGGAAACGATCGTAGTTTGGGTTCAAATATGTTCGGAAGTGGCGTCACTTAACTACGGAAGTTAAGTGACGCCAAGTTAAAACCCACCCATCCAACCCGACCTCTTGTCGCTATTTATACTATGGTTTTATACCTCACTGGTTTTATACTAACATAGCATACCCCTCTTTATACTAATTATATTATACTATACCACCCGTTCTGGTTTACGATTATGTGACTTAGATACAAATTACACTGCATTACTTACAGCCTGAATAGTTCCTAATACCATAACTGTTACACCTACCACCTTTACAATAAACTAATATACAATTTTCTGCTATGTAATAATAATAATAAAATAATAATATTGCTTATTATTTATGATTTAATAGGCAATGGATGGCTAGTTAACAGTAAGCTACTGAATAGCTCAAAACAAGTATTGTCTCCTGATGAACGCCATATGACTAAGAAGTGGACGTAGTCACTGTGACGTTACCAATTGGTTTGTGGACTACAGTTTTGAAGCCTGAAGTTCAGCATTTTGGCCGTCGCCATCTTGGTATTTTGGAACCAGAAGTGACATGAGAGGGCGGAGCTAAGTACATGCTGAATAAAACACTTTTAGGCGACCAAAGAACTGATAAAGGGTTAAAGTTCTAGGACGAAAACGCAGACAACACCAAGACCGGACAATGGCGTGGTAGCGACCTGTCAATCACGAGGTAGCCCCACCCTAAAGCATCCCTCTTTAGCTGCTAATGCTCCACTATGTTCTCCAGCTAGTCTCTAATTGTGTTTGTCTGCTGTTTGGTGTGGGGCAGGTAGTGTATAGTGAGTTTAACTGAGATTTTTTTTTTTGCTAAACAACAAACAAACAAAAACAGCTGCTGGAAATGGGGCCGGAAAACCAAAGCAGAGAGATAAAAGAGGCTAAAAGAGCTGAGGGGAACTGCACAGCTGGTGATAATTGGTGGTGGGTTTATATGATCCATTTTTAATAATGAATAATGCAGCTTCAAGTAATTTGTGAGTGTAAATAGATTGACTTGATCTTGTGCTATATTCTTTGATGGGTGGACAACGCACAATAACAACCAACTCAGCTTTATTTTCAACAATGTGAGCAGCAATGTTCATTTGATGTACCGTTGTGTATAAAAGTTGAGGAAAATGAACCCAATTTCCTGAGGGACTCTATCTATTGTACATATAGCCAAGATTTAAAAGGAAAAAAAGTAGTTTTGGTTGCTCCTACGTCAGCCAGAGAAACATTGCTGATTGACCTAATATCAATCAATAGCCTACTGTTTTGTTTGGCCAAAACTTCACTTTCACTAAATTCAACTCACAAACAAAAGGTACAAGATAGAAGATTATATTTTTTTTCATTATTTTGATTATATGTTCCTGTTCCAGGCCTGGTCACACCAAAAAGTGGTACAGGGAAGCTCACCGACAGACCGGTCTCATTCCCAGGGTGTCAAATCCCAATGTTTTGTCGCAGCCCATCGGTGTCTTGATACCGACGCAAAAGGCACCCTTTAGCGTCTGTGTGAGACGCACCGGGCTTTCAAGTAACTCTAATGCAAACCCATCCATTATGGGTCAGACAGTATGATACTGATGGTGAATTATAGAGAGCCAGAGAGCAAAAGTACAGAATACATCTAAGTTTCTTTCTTCTTCTTTTTTCGCCAAACATGGGATACTTGAAACATCTAAAAGTCCTTGACAGTTTTTTTTTGTTTCTTGCAGCTCTTCTCCTTTTGATTTGAGGTATGCACGAGGCTCTGAGGTCACCTTTGTGTTTCGTGAGAGATGTTGAAAAGGGAGGAGGAGGACGAGGAGGAGGAGGAGGCACTCACAGTGAATAGCTGCTGGCAGCTCTTCATTTGAAACTATTTAATTCACTGGAAGGTGAGCGAACTGCTTGGGAGAACAAGGGTAGACATCGGAGACACAGACAATACTGTAGACAGCCAACATATAGTGAAGCCCCAATGAATCACTGGGGGAATCAGCAAATGAGGACAGGCTGGATTCATTTGATGGTAATAGTTGTACAAGATGAAGGCAGCGGATTGATTAAATCCACTGAGGCCTACGGTTTTTATTAAATCTCATAGTGGAGATGATGACAGTGATAATGAACTAAGATTCTTGCATCTCTTTCCACTTTCACACATTTATATTTCTTCATTTCATGGAGCAAAATCTTTCATTATGAATGAATGGTGACAGTATCGGGGTGGAAACCAGCTAGAGTACTCCCAGTTAGAGTGACCAAACATTCGGACATTACAGTAGAACATTCAAGTCAAGTCTTAAGTCAGTCGAAACAAGTCTAAATCGAGTCTCAAATCAGTCGAGTCAAGTTCAAGCTATATCTTGTGTCCATTGAGACAAATCAAAGTCATGCCTCAAATCAATCGAGACAAGTCTAAATCGAGTCTCGAGTCAAATCAAGACAAGTTCATGTCACTTGAGACAAGTTCAAGTCCTGCCTGAAGTCTTGAGTCAATCAAGACGAGTCCCAGTCATGTCCCCAGCTGAGACAAGTACAAGTCAGTTGTGACAAGTCCAATTCGAGTCTCAAGTCAAATCAGTTTATATCAAGTCTTAAGTCAAGCAAACAAGTCCTTATTAAGTCTCAAATCAGTCCAGTCAAGTTCAAGCTATATCTCATGTCCGTTGAGACGAATCCAAGTCATGCCTCAAGTCAATCGAGACAAGTCTAAATCGAGTGTCAAGTCAGTCAGGGTAATTTTAAATCAAATCTCAAGTCAAATCAAGACAAGTTCACGTCAAGTCTCAAGTCACTTGAGACAATTTCAAGTTCTGCCTGAAGTCCATTGAGACACGTTCAAGTTGAGTTTTGAGTCAATCGAGATGAGTGCTAATCATGTTCCCAGTCCAGTATGTGACAGCTGAGAAAAGTACAAGTCAAGTCTAAAGTCAGTGGTGACAAGTCAATTTGAGTCTCAAGTCAAATCAGTTTATATCAAGTCTTGAGTCAATCGAAACAAGTCCTAATCAAGTCTCAAATCAGTCGAGTCAAGTTCAAGCTATATCTCGTGTCCGTTGAGACGAATCCAAGTCATGCCTCAAGTCAATCGAGAGAAGTTTATATCAAGTCTCAAGTCAACTGACAAACCTTCAAATCAAGTCAGTCAAAAGACATCTGTTTCAAGTCTGTTGTTCTTCATGGCAAGTCCAAGTCAAGTCTTTGGGTTTCAGGTCTCTTTGAATGCTGGCCATCAAAATGTTCAAAGCTTTATTAATAGTGGTTTTCTATATATATCTATTTCTGACTTTGAGTCCATGTCTCGAGTCTACATCAGCCAGTTGCCTCTCTGCTTTAAACACATGCTTTGTGAGTCAAACAAGAGGGAAGTGTTTCCTTTGTTTAGTTCATTAACTATCATTCTCATCTAGAAATGTAAATCAGCTACCATGGTAATAATAGTCCATGTCAACTGGCGGTACGTGGGAGATCTTTTGAGAACACTTCCATGACAGCACTGATTCATCCACCTCCTATTATCCTAGTAATTGTGCAGCCTACTGCGTTTACATTTGCACACGCAATTAACAATAATGAAATAAACAAAGTAGATGGGTGCATTGAATTGAGCATTTGGATTTTGGTCACCCTACTTTCTTCTTAATTTCTTGATTATTTCCATTCATTTCATGTGTTGTTATCACGCTTCACTGCTGTAATTTAATACCCTCAAAAGAACCAAAATGCTCCTCTCATGTCCAATGTGTTGCTCTGTAATCCTGCAAGTGCCTATAGCTTTAACCTGTGATGTAATTCTGTTAATGATCTCTCTCTCATCTGCAACCGCTTATCCCGTTAGGGGTCGCGGGGGGGGGGCTGGAGCCGATCCCAGCCAACATTGGGCGAAGGCGGGGTACACCCTGGACAGGTCGCCAGTCCATCGCAGGGCTGACACATAGAGACAGACAACCATTCACACTATACACCTATGGGCAATTTAGAGTCAACAATGAACCTAACCTGCATGTCTTTGGACTGTGGGAGGAAACCGGAGTACCCGGAGAAAACCCACGCTAACACAGGGAGAACATGCAAACTCCCACACAGAAGGGCCCCAAGTCAGATTCGAACCTGCAACCCTCTAGCTGTGAGGCGCCAGTGCTAACCACTGTTAATGATACAGCAGCTATATCAAGTGTTAGCATTATAGCCATGTCCCTGATCACATTACATGTGTCTCAGCTGTCTGACCTACATTTTTTTTTACATATTTCCTCTTTACTATGTCTATCATTTTTGTCACAAAGCTGTTTCCTTCCAATGGTGGATGCTGCATTGCTGATATTAACTTTATTTACATACCGCCTGCTTATCAGTACGATGCAGACACATTTTTTAAAAGTGCTTGATTCTACGTTAATCCACAACTTATCTCGACTGTGGGACAGTGTAATAAAAAAATATCTTTCCTTTTTTGAAAGGAAAGTTCCTACTTAAGGTAAAGTGTGCCCACAGGCATGTTAACAGTCTGAAAGTCAAAGCTGTTTCCTCTGCTAATATATCCCAACGGATGAAACAGTGAAACTATATTAAAGGCCGTGTAAAGGAAGTTCAGAGATTTGTTTTTAAATGCATTATAAATATTGGAAAAATAATGACTGAAAACATGTGAAAAGACTGTGAACATTGTAGTACTGGATTGTGGAGTTAGACCGTTAAAATGTTTTTTTCGCCAGTTTTGTGTTCAGGATTTTTTGTGCAGGGCTGAAACCATGGCTCGATGACGCAGGCATGACCCCAACCGTCTACAGAAACCTGGTTCTTTGAAGGGCAAAAGAGAAGCCCAGGAACATGGGACAGTGTCAGAGTATGGAGTACCAGGGCCACGAATGTCTTTGAGACTATACCACAAAAGCAAGCACTTTGCCCACAGCCCCGGGAAGCAGCCCCGAGCCTTTCCACGCTGACCTAGAGCCGGTTTCCTCGGAAGAAATGCGCCCGACGGTTAGGTCCCACGAGGGGATCCTCCCACACCGAGCAGCCGTCCCTAACCCGCCGAGTTGAATCCCCCGGGCAGATTGCGTGGACCCCACCTGTTTACCTCTCAACGGTTTCACGCCCTCTTGAACTCTCTCTTCACAGTTCTTTTCAACTTTTCTTTAAGGTACTTGTCGACTATCGGTCTCGTGTCGGTATTTAGCCTTAGATGGAGTTTACCACCCGCTTTGGGCTGCATTCCCAAACAACCTGACTCTGAGAAGACCGGACCCCGGCGCGACAGGGGGCCGTTACCGGCCTCACATGGTCCACGGGCCGAGCCTTGATCAGAAGGACTCAGGCCCCCGTCAGACGGGGCTTCGTCGCTGGGCTCTTCCCTCTTCACTCGCCGCTACTGATGGTACGTGTCCATAGGGGCATTTTACATAGACAATGAATGGGAAGCGTGGAAAGGACGGAGGCTGTGGACACGTACCATGAGGGAATGCACCTTCCCCGCTTGTGGGCGTGGTTTCAGCGCTTCAGAGCTGAGAATACTGCTTATTTTTCCTTGATTTTGAAAGCTCATTTTATATGCAATTTTTTTAATCATTCAAATTTGGCTGTGTGGTTAGTAACATATTTTTCTGTGGTGTGACAAACGCAGAATGCATATTTATTTTTGCTTTACAAGGCCTTTAAAGTAAACATCCTCGCAGGATTAGCTCCAACTCGGTTCACGGCTTCCTTGATATGTTCACTGGAGTTAACTGCAGCTGTGGACGGCCAGGGGTTAGTGCTGCTGGATGTTCTGGCCACATTTCCTTCTATAGGTTCCTGTTTTGGATTTTAATCATACTGGAATAGAGGCTTAAAGATTAAATATGAAGTCATGCCCTGCCCAAAGTCCTTATGTGTAAATACAAGATAAGGGCTTTTCACCGCAGGACATGTCAGGCATCCTTATACACACACACACACACACACACATACACATTCAAAGAAGCTCTTGCAACTGCTCAGTGTGCTCCCCAGCAGCATGCTGCACTTTAGTGTCTCTTATGGCTCATTCCCAGGGGTTTTTGCGAATAATTGGTGAATATTTCCTCCATATAGGGGACTAGAAGAACTCAAAAGTGTTCTGTGTTGTAAAGACAAGCATCAAAGCCCGACTAGCAGCGGCAATGTGAATAATATGAAGTGAACCAAATTCATGACAGGGATCCCGAGGACTCTGTTTGTTTATTGAGACTGAACGGGGAGGTTAACAACAAGGAGGGAGTGCAGAGGAGGAGCGAAAAAAAAAGCTTTTCGCCTCATGTTATTTCAAGATTCGCCTAGGCAATTACAAAAAGCCATTTAAATGCTAACAAGCTAGATGGGCAAAACGAAACAGGACTTAAAAGACTAAACCTCCAAATAATCCCTGCGATCAAACAGGAGAGGGGACACACTCAAATCACACTAAACAAAGAGGCACACGCACACAACATTTCAAATGGCGATACAGTATAGATGCCTTCGGGGGGTTTTGAAGTTTCATCTGGGAGAGAAAAATGTCTCAGAAATGATTCAATATGATGCAGTGAGCACCGTGTGTCCTGTCGTCCAAGCAAGACAACGCAGTCGGCAGAAAAAAATGTTGGCATTGTACGTTTCTGCAAACCACGGGATGCATTGAATGTCAACATTTCTGAACCAAAAAAACGTTTCACAAATACATTTTATATCTTGCAAAAACACACAATGCCACGTGGTTGACGTTGTGGAATGATTGGTTAGGTTTAGGCAACAAAACTACTTAGTTAAGGTTAGAAAAAAGATCAAGGTTCGTGTTAAAATAATAATGTAACAATGTAACATAACAACCGTCACAAGTAAGGGATAATGTACAGCGAGCGGGTCATTGTTGTGAAATAAACCTCAACAGGGCGATGCCGCAAAGCCAAAGGGTTTTACATCGCCCTGAAGGGGTTTATTTCACAACGATGACCCGCTATCTGTACATTATCCCGCATATTACACGGCTATTTACTTTAGAAATCTAAAATTTTCGGTCCGCCAGAGTCGATCATCGGAACTGTACCCATAGCAAGGGTCTGTTATACATAGCAACGGTCTGTTATAATGAAATAACAAACCATAGAACGCTGTGACTGACCAATCAGAATCGAGTATTCAACAAAAATATGTAATAATGTAACAAGGTAAGTAGCGTAAATAAATAACAACTGCCCTTAGTTTACTTTCTTTTGTAATGTTATGTTACACAATGTTACATGCGTAAAGTCAACGTTTACTTTTGTTTCTCGCTTGTTATACTCGTTATTAAACCACGTAACTTTCAATTACGCTCACTTTCTGTACTACTGTACGTCACTTTCTCTGACAGTATGCAAAAAAAATCAACATTTAACGTAGGCCTATCCAGCATTTTTTCCTGTCGACTGGGCTCAGCAAAGAAACGTGTGTTTGAGTCATGCACAATTTATCGTTACTATAGAGCTAAAACATGCTGAGCAGTGTTGAGGTACTGTATGTGATTATTGTAATAAAGTAACATCAAATTCAGTACTCACATTACACTTGTCACTTACTTCTTGATGTTACTTTTAGCTTTGTGAATGCAGGATATGACAGGTGACGAAGACAAATAGTTGAACTGCTATTCTGTCGGCAAGTGGATTATAAATGAGCTTGTGGGTGGTAGTGAGTGATGAGTTTACCCCCCTTCACACCTCCCTCTTCAGACACCTGCAAAAGGTATTTTAGCATTTGACAAATACGCTGCTTTGTCTGTCAAACATGATATAAAAACTGTTGCTCTTAAGTCTCCGCGTAACACTTTAAATACTCGATATTACTTAAGACGACAGCGAACTGATGCTTTTGGGATTTATTGAGTGTTTGCTTTGACAGCTGTTTCTCATTAAGTGTTTTGCACTGATTAATTGGGAAGCTGAATAAAAGGTGTTGCTGGGAATTGTGTTCTGAGGTGAACAAAGGTGTAAAGCAAGAGCCATTTAATTAAATATTGAACAGTCTCAGATGGATGTCTATGTTGGTGACCCAAACTGCAAGCATGCTAATTAAAATTTCTCCTCCGTCAGGGGACCTACTGCAGATCCTCCCTCAGCTTGCTCACCTGCAGAAAAGCATTCAATCCAGCAGATAAACATGAGAGAATCCTATTTAGAAGCTATTTAGAAGGACAGAGCTCGTACCGTAGAAATAAAATCGGAGTAGAAGGGTCATTGAACTGTTTGCTGTGGTAATTTAACTAGTATAACAGAAAATGGACATCGTTGTTAGTTATGGTGACCAATCCGCTGGCCACCAGCCCGCTTTCGGCTCAATTTCCGTAATCTGTGCAGCACCAAAGCCTGGCGGAACCCCAAAGCCAGCTGTCCTCTAGCTATCTATCTATCTTGCCACTTCCACGATGCTTCAATGCCACACTGCTTACAGAAAACGAGTCGAACAATAGTGACGTTACGTGCTTTGCCCAGGCTTCGGAGCGCGTGTCGAGGACGTTTTCTGTGAGGCACGTATCGAGGCTTGTATCGTTTCAGACCAATGACGTCATTGAAGACGCCCGAAGCCGAAATACAGTTGAGAACTTAAACCCCTGCCACACATCTGGAACATATCTGCCTGTTTTACACTATTTAAACCAAAAGGTTGGTTTCGTGTGCACACGAAACCCGAGAGATGACGCCTCGTGAAATGAACCCTTTTTGCGAACCAATTTGCTGGAGAGCATTGTTTGTTTTAAGTAAAGTAAAAATATCATTAAATCTATGCAAGAACAAGAATAAAAAAAAATAATTAATTTGTTTAATGGGTCATAACATAAATTTGACATAACTGAATGATGGACATTTATATTTTACTAATTTAATGTTCACCCAAAACACTCAACATATAGATAATGCATGAAACAATTTCTATTTTACTTGTAGAAGTATATTACGGGTCATAATAGACAATAAACTGAGTATTGGTAAAGTACATTTACATTTCACTAATGTAATTTTCACCCAAAATAATTCTAAACACTCAAATTGAAACAAATTATAGATAATATCTGAAATAATTCTACTTTTCCAGTATAATTATACAATGCTATAAGCAAACTATAACACATTATCAGTATGTTTATAAAGCATTATTGACACGGGCTTGTAAAAAAGATGTCTATTAAGTATTATGATACTTTATATGTCATTATGAAATGCTTTATAATGTGTTATGATTATTGTTATAAAGCATTATGAAGATTTATGAGTGCTTATAACAATGATTATACAGTGCTATAAACAGATTATAACGCACTATAAGTATGTTTATAATGCATTATAGCAATGGGCGTCATAGAAAGTCTTACCGTCTGTTTCAAATAAAATTCTCTCTACAGATGTAGTAAATAAAGGCCACAAGTTGAGATATGCGTCACAATGACATTGATGACCTGCCACAAGAAACTACCTCAACATATGGTTAACAATTAATCCTTAATTTGAAATCTTTAATTTCTTAAATTACTAGTATTTGCAACTCTTTCTGTTTTTCCGATCCACACAAAAGAACAAAGACGTCTTTCTACTGTCAAAAACAGGAACACTGTGTGCGGCAAAAGCCTCCACTGGCTAGGTAATAAAGATGTCTACTGAGAGCTCAAACTATGAGAGTCTGGAGGAAAAAAAAAAAGTCTGGAATTTTATTTTTGACTCTGCAGAGCCAAAGTGACAACCTGTGTCTAGCTGAAAAAATAATGAGCCGGGAATGCTCGCTCATCACTTTAGGAGCAACGTCTCTTTGTGATTAGACAGGAGCCGGAGTCCGGCCCATCCACGCTCCCCCACGCCGGAGTGCTGTTGTTTCTAGAGAACTCGGTGAAAGTTGCTCAATCACGGCCCACCCCTGGGAGAGCAGTCAGGTACTTCACCTTATGAATGCACCGCTGCAGCAGGCGCTTGCCGGCTGAATGCGTCTGCAGAAAGCTTGAGCGGCGTGCGGCTGTATAAAAAGAATGATGAGACAGAGTTCCTGTCATGGTTGGAAGTCAGCGGGTGTGACCCCTGTGTAATAACTTCACTTGCGGAGCCTTTTCTCTTTCCTCTGGCCTGTGTGTAAATACGGCAGAAGTGGAATGAATGAATGTGGAAAAATAGCAATTATCAAGCAGATTTCACCTGTGAGTGCTCTCTATTTTTCCTGGATGAGCACACAGCCTTATGTGGGAAGTAAACTGAATCAAATACGATTTCTCTTTTTTTTTTTGCCACGAGCAAAAACTATTTCTATTGGAATTGGAGGTGAATAAAATAGGCATGTGTATAATCCTTTCCGAAAGGATTGCAGAGGAGTAAACCTGCCCGGCAGAAGCAAATTAAGATGTCAGCAGCAGCAGCAGTGTGTGGAAGTGGGAGTGCGCGCAGTCTCATGAGCTCAGATGCTAGACTATTTTTGAAAGAAGCGGACGAGGAAGATGACCTCAATCGCCGTCACAATTCCCTTATTAAATCAAAGTCAGTAACAGCAATGCCGGTCCCATTAATGCCACATTGGCTTTTACATGGATTCCCTATCAGATTTAGCAATTTCAATTTACATCATGCTGTGTGAGGGAGGCTGCGCTCATTTTGGATGGTGCAGTGTTGATGCTCGACTTAGTACCAGGTGACAGAAATAGTGTCACTTTGCGGATTTGTTTTACCAGAGGTCTTCACAGATCCAGGTCTGAATTATATTCAATCCAATCATGTCAGGTAGCATCCTGCAACCATATCACCTGAGAAGGTAGACCAATCTGCAAAACATGTTTTTATACATCCCCTACCAATGTTGATGTAATTCTTGCTTACGATGTGGTTAAGCTAGGAAAAGGTCATAGTTTTGGTTAATAAAAAGGCAAATGTTCATTTTTCTATGGAAGATTTAAAATGCCATGAATTATAATTGCCTCGTTTGAATGACAGAACACAAAGTGGTGTATTGCATTTCGGTGCTGTCCAGCAGAGAGCAGCATAGACCTGCTGCTAATACAAAAAACAAAGCAATGGTTTTCATGAAGAGGTGTGAAGCAGCTTTTCCGTTTTTTTGAAATGGAAACGCATCATGCAGACAAAAATGAAAACCGATCAACTGTCCAATCACAGCTTGGCGGAGGGGCCATGGGCGAAGTTTATCAGCGTTGACACCGAGGGCCGCGGTCGAAAAAAAGTCAAAAAATTGTGTCCTAACATCTTTTCCTTACCACTTTTCCTTTGACCTTGATGGAAAACGTCATGAGGTCAAGGTCACTTTCACTAGGCTACGTGATTATGATGCGACAGCGGTGAATGTTAGTGACGTCAGCCTGCTGTGGTGAAACTACAATGTTCTGAAGATGGACTACAAAAGGCGCTCCTTCCCTTCGTGCGTTCTTAGCTCTTTCAGTGACAGACTGCTTCACCAGCGGTGTGTTAAAGAGAGATACTGCAGGTCCTTCTGCTGCTGGAACACTTTACATCAACATATAATAAAGGATTATCTGACCTAACATGGACAACGGTGAAAAATATCACTTCATTACCAAGGATGGAATTGAAATAAAAAAGGAATACATGATATATATTGAGTTAATTGTTGGAGTTATGGAGAAGGTCTAGGACCATATACTTCTTCCTACTCCTTTTCGGACATGACATATTTATTTATGTTGATTATTTGTTAATTGATTGTTTACTGTTAATTGTATTTGTTATTCTTATTTATTTTTTTACTTATGTATTTGGTACATGTTCGAAATAAATAATTAATAAAAAATAAAGTGAAACAAAATGTTTGTCACTGTTCACTCATATTTATCAACATGAATCCCAATTAGTATATGATTAGTATATTCTTTGTTTTCATGAACAGTAGAATGGTGCGTCGCTTTAAATGTTGCGGCCGCAAGGAAATGTGGGATGTTATTCTCTCTTTTCCTTTGGTAAAGGATGGTCTAGTGTATCCTATGCTGAAGGAGATAATAAAGGAAGCATTGAAGCTCCTTTCCTTAACATTTAGAGGATTCAAACAGCTCTTATCATGGCTGCTACTGAGTTACTGAGAGGGTCATTTCACTCCGTTAGGAACCTTCTTAAGAGAAAAAGACTTTTTGACCGCAGCTCAGGTGATGGCCGGTTTATGCTGCCCTCTGCTGAAAATGAAATGCAATAAACGTCACGTTGTTTCCTGCGTTGCGATTCAATTTTAATGACACATGGTGAATTCTTGTCAAATTTTGTTTTTCATTCATTTAATCATGAAAGACAAAAAGCTAAATAATTGTCATTAATTATCAATCAATCTTCCAGTTTGAAACATTTCCTACTAAAATTGTAACATTTATAAATTAAAACTGATGAAGCAGCATTGTCAAACTCACACGAGACAAAACTATCATATCAGCTAGCACAGCCAACAGGTGTGAGCGGGAAGAGCTAGCAGATTAGCTCGCTATAGCGATAGTGGCAGTAAAACTAATTGTGCTTGTATTCAGATAAAACCATGAATGTGCATGTTTTTATTTGTCACCGACACTGATTGTTGAGTCAATAATTAATCAAAGTCAGGTTCTGAATTGCCTATTATAATAATTAAGTATACCAACAATGCAATGACAGCTGGCAGCTACACAGCCACACTTTAATATAAGCAGCTGTCAAATTCAAATCCATGTGTGCTTATGATTTGTCTTCTTGGTTTTGATTTATTTTAATGAAATATAGCTTGAGCTCTAAAGCTCCATAGACTTTGCATTGAATTAGTTCACTGCATTAGCATATAATGATAGCAATACAAATAAAACAGAATCTTCTCTGTAATGTGACCTTCAGGTTGACCTCGATAGTGAACTGAAATGAAAGGAAACTAACAAACACATTGACTCAGCAATCTGCAACAATACTTTACGCTAATCATTGTGATTAAAGCCGCTACTATCCATATTTTTATAAAAATGTGAAAGCATTGTGACAATGTGAAAGAGGTCTCTTGAAGGTATGAACCCACACAGAAACATTACCACCTGACTCTGCAGCTCCCCTTGGCTTTACAGAGCTTTATACTGATTATCAGCTCATTGTTTAGCTGTCTGACCCACAACTTCACTGTTTTGGTTCACTCTCACGGCACTCACGGCTCTCACAGCTATCACAGTGTTGTTTTCAGCAGCAGCAAGCAACTGTTTTTAGAGAAAAAACTGTAAAACTCCACTTTACACTACCTGCTCAGCAGCAAACAGCAGACAGACACTGCTAGAGACTATAGCTAGTGAACATAGTGGAGCATTTAGCAGCTAAAGATATTTCTCTCAGGAGTTGGTGGTGACCAAAAACAGAGCTAAAAGAAAAGACTTAGGGCGTTTTCACACCTGCCTTATTTAGTTTGGTTCAATCGAACCCTGGAGCGTTTACCCTCTTTGTGCGGTTCGTTTGGGCAGATGTGAACACAGCATTTGCACTCGGGTGCGCAACAAAACAAGCGAACTGAGACCTCCTTGAAGGGGTGGTCTCGGTTCCCTTCCAAATGATCTGACCTCAATCCAGCCAAACTGGAGAAATCATTGCGCCTTTTTGGATTAAACCAGCTCTGGTAGCAAGCTGCGCTGTGGCATGTCAACACCAGACACCAGACAACATTACTACAAAAGAGCCTACGCTTAGGAGGGTTAATGCACGCCTCCTCCTGAACTGTCTTGATATGAGCTTTCGGCGACTTCAGTGCAGCAATACATTGCTTTCCAGCCTCATTTTCAAACTGTGTCGTTTACATTGAGTGATAAATTGCTACGAGGTAAAAAAAGATGACCAGGGCCAAGATCAAGGCGCGTAGTTGTCCCTCCATTGTTACGTTCTAGAAGTCTGCTCTTCTTTGTTCACTTCCGGGAGTTTTCCTGCATGGAAATTCTGACCAATTAGAGAGCAGTTTCTTTGCGCACCAAACTTTTGGTCCACTTGTAAATGCTGCCGTGTGAATACAAACCAACCTCGAGGCAATATGCAGCATTGTACCACAGCAAATGAACTACAGGTGTGAAAACGCCCTTAGATTCATCAGGGGGACACAAACACGACTAAATGAATGGAAATATTACTCCATTGGATGTGAAAATAAGCAACTGCTTGTATCAACTTAAAACATGAAGATATATAATCAATGCTATGTTCACTACTTGATTCTGCTGCCCCCTTGTGGCCAAAAAAATCAGTTATTGCAAGAGACTACAAAGTATGTAAAACCAACACACGTTTTTAAAAGGTGTAGTTCAATCATAGACTGTATAAAAGAAGTGGATGTAGCCTTCAGGTCTGAAAAGTGAAGCCAATGCTGAAGTGCCTTAAACCTGCACTCTTTCCAATAGCCAGCAGGGGGCGACTCCTCTGGTTGCAAAAAGAAGTCTGTTTGTATAGAAGTCTATGAGAAAATGATTTTAAACATGAGTTTATGGTCTCAATCATTAGTTTCAAGTCTTCTTCAATACAGCATGATGTTCATTTAGTAAATTATGGTCCCATTTAGAGTCAAATAGACCATAAAGCAGGGGATGCTTTATAGGGCGTGGCAAACTTGTGATAGGGGTGTAGAAATGCGTATCCCTCCCCATCCCCACCCTCTCATCCAAATATAGTCACTTCTGTCGGGAAAAAAAGAAAAAAAAAGCCGAACTCGAGGTTTCAAAACGGCAGTCCACAAACCAATGGGTGACGTCAATGGTGGCTACAAACATTTCATTTATATAGCCCATGCGTTGGGTCAGGAAGTGGTAATGGTAGTGAAAATGGTACCAAACATGGCAACCTCACTGTGATGACAAAAAGCTGCGGTCCAGCATATAAATCCCTCGAAAGGGACTTTAATTACATGTTGTTTGTGTGCGAATGAAACAAACAAGATACAACATGTTAACAGGTGAATTTAGAGGTGTTGGTATAGGTGTATTTTTGTTTCCTGTTCCCCCTGCTTCCAGCCTTCATGCTAAGATAGACTAACCATATCCCGACTCCAGCTGTATTTAACAAACCTGAAATTGATATTGATCTTCTCATCTCATTCTTGTAAAGAAAAAGAACAAAAGGATTTCTGTGTTTTTTTTTACTGTCCTTAAAATTAAAAAAAGTGTTGTTCTGTGGTTTATAGCTATGATTTTTAGCCTTCTGGGTGCCAATGAACATCTTTACAAAGAAATAAGTATTAGGATAAAAAAGTTTATGCTTTGCTGATGATTCAGATTCTAAAACATCCCAACCATGTAACTCCCACTCTGACCTGAAGATGAACCCTTATCCAACCACACTGTATTATCTTCTATTTCTACTTCCCCCACTTCTGTCTCACCTGAAACTCAGCCTTTTTTAAATACCACTTGATGATATAAGTTAAGTATCAGCATTGGGCTATTCAAATCAAGTGTGACCCAGATTCCGCTGTGCTGTATTTTACCTCCATGCGCAGCGTATAGTGTTAGATAACAGATAATGAAGTGCTTCTTTTATTTGTTTAGCTCTGAAATATTATGTAAAAGCCCCCCGAGGATGCTTCATCACGCCTGGACAAATGTATTTGTTTCTCCTCTTTCTGAGCTCTTATCATTGTGTTTTTTACTGTTGTGTCGTTATCATTTGGCTTCTGTGTTTTATCTCTGAGCTACATCCATACAGGACATGGGTTTGTCTTGCCTGGGAGCTTATTAATTCAGTGGAGGTCTAATACATGCCAGGGTAGGCAGCGCCTGTAGCGCCCGCTGACAGGAAGACTGAGTCTTCAGATTCTTGTGAGAGAGACAGGCTGCCATTCAGAAGTCACCTCCAATAAAAGGAGTGGCGTATGCAGAGAATGGGCCATCAACCACCGCAGTGCGTCTCTCTGGAGGGCAGTTTCACCGTTGTCAGGTCTTTATATACGGACTGTAATGCGCTCTGTAAAATGTGAGGCTTCCGCATGAAGACGCGTCAGGGATCACAACAAAAACTAACTGCTCTTTCATGCTAATGTTTCTGCACATTAGTGATGTATCGGGGCGATGATGGCAACATGATTTGGCATTCTGCTCGGCAGACGCGGGTTACGCGCCGCTGATGAGCGCTTGAAAAGACACGTCAGTCAAACTTTTCAAAAGAGCAATCCCGTCGTCATCTCGAGCATTTTGTTTACGTGTCAAGACGGTAACACTCGAGCCGGCGCGTTAAATGTTCAGTGATGACAGGGAAGTTTTAGCAAGGCAAGTCAATGTCAGCGTGCCTGTTTTTCACATGACGGGAGAGGATAGGAATGCTTTTCTTTGTGAAGAGTGATTGACTAACAACAGTCACCTTTTGTAAAAAAAAAAAGAAGACGGAAAATGTCGCAAGTGTCGATGCTTTGCAGTGAAATGTAAAAACATGTCTTGTGTCCACAGCTGCTGTACTGCGTAGATGTATTCTCACTGCAGGATTTACCACCTGCTGGGAATCACACAGTCACACCATATGCTGAAAAGAACCTGTTGAACTGCTGCTGCTATCAAGCAGCAAATAGGAAACATGTTGATTGGGGGACTGAAGACGAGGCTGTGTTCACACCACAGGCCTCCGTGCTCAGCTGCTTGATTTTGTTTTTTTTAACGGCTGTTAACATATATTTTCAGATGTGACCCGTATCTTAAACTGACAGTGTTGTTGTCAGTATTACATCAAGTGACCCCACATGCCAATCAAGGTTTAAAAAGAAACCATGCATAATACATTAGAGAATAAAGAGGTAGAAATTATAAACAGTTGGTAAAAGTTAGGATTAAAGCTGCAGCTAACAATTGTTTTCATTATCAATTACTCTGATTATAGTCATGACTGAGCAGTTGGTCAATAAAATGTTAAAAAGAAATGTCCATCACAGTCTTGGGGGTTAATTCGGCTATGGTGTTTACAAGTAAATGCAGCAATTATAGGTTGTCTGATGTCAGGCTGAACTGATGCGTCTCTCACGCATGTGGCGTCCACACTGACAGCGTTTCTGCTGCAGCGCTGTCTGCTGCCAGCCCTTTCTTTCTACATAGAGTTTGCCTTTCATTACGGACATTTCATTTCATTATAAATGTAATTTATATTTATTTTAGACAGAAAAATGTTAAGAAGCGTGTGCTCATTTGTAAGTAAGGGATAATGTACAGCGAGCGATGCTGTCTCTCTCATCGCTCTGAAGGGGATTCTTTCACAACAATGACCCGCTAGCTGTACATTATCCCGCTTATTACATGGCTACTTACTTAAGAAATCAATATTTTGACACAAAAATGGTCCGACAGAGTCCGACATCAGAGCTGCGCCCATAGCAACGGTCTGTTATACATAGCAACGGTCTATTACAGACCGCAGAACGCCATGATTGACCAATCAGAATCGAGTATTCAACACAGCCTGTAATAAATAATACAAATATGCCACATTTAAAAGCCGGTACTCTATTCATTTATTAATTCACTGCATTATTCACACACAAATATTTCATAATAAAAGCCTTATGTTAACAAATGAAGGGATTCTGTCCACAGACAAAAACGCTAGAGGGCTTTTATTTTGAAATGGAAACTGGAAGTGTTGAGTTGAAATTAAATCTTTACTTTTTTCATGTCTATGACCTATTCTACAGATATGGACATTGAAACTATAATGTTGCTGGTATGATGTCAATATACAGTTAAAAGATCATCTATTTTTGCCGTGAAACCAAGTCAACGTTCACTTATTTCACCGTAGGTTTGTTATGTAACTTACGTACTTATCGCCTAACCAAGTACTTTTATTGCCTGAACATAACCAAGTAGTTTTGTTGCGTACATCAACCTACAAACAAAGTAAAGCTACGATGGAAGTTTATTTTGAAAAGAGACACTATGCATGCAACAAGTGGAAACTAATACGCCGCTCCGACACGTCCAAAACTGACTCTAGAGGGGTACATAGAGCGTCATAGTTTGAAGCGTAGGGCCACTGACCAAGCGTTGATATTTGACGAGTTGGGAGTGAGTGTTGTAACAACAACAACAACAACTAACACCTACTATACAGAACTATACAGAAGACTTAGACTTTGAAAAGACTAAAGTCTGACAACCTCTCACATCTAAAGACGTTTTCAGTCACAGACTATAATATTCTGCAACGAATGGGGATCTTGCAGGGTCACTGTTTGCAGGACTACAACTAGATTCCTTTTGAGATTATTTCCCATCCTCCCATGCTCCTGGTGGCTTTTTAAAAGAAGAAAAACTATTGAACAATGGAGCAGAAACAGAAGCAGCTTTTGGGGACAGCTGCCCTGGTGTGTCTAGTGTCACACTCTTGTTCACAGACAGAGTGAACTGTCTATCCAGTTTTTCAGACCCTCTTAGCAACTTTATTTCTAAAAAAGTGACTAGCGGCAAATTTAGCGACTTATTCAGACCATTATGGAAAAAGCGAGAAATATATTCAAATCTATTATATTGTAATTCATTCCCATTGTATGGTGCTCAGAGTAATCACAGTGCCGACTCTTCTGCCAACAGGCAGGCAAGAGGACGCCGCTCGCCACAGGAGTATGAGTTAATACAATATAATACACACACCTTTCATTCTCGTAAAGGTCTGGAGAGAGCGCACCTATTGGTTGACAATGATCACATCATTGAACTTCACTATTTGTATGAGCCAAGACTAAAAACGTATGATATTAAACATGTTTGATGTTATCGGAACGTCAAGAAGAGAAAAAGACGGACTTAAACCTGCAGTAGGCAGAATGTTTTTGGCATAATTGGGCAAAAATTCCATAATAACCTTTCAGCATATTGTAATTCAAGTGACCTGAGAGAAAACTAGACTTCTGCAGCTCCTCATGGCTCTGTTTTCAGGCTTTAAAAAATGTAGCATTCCTATTGGCTGAGGCAGCTGTCAATCATATATGAATCAATATTCTGTTATGTTAATGCCAATTTCTCTCCTCAGATGTTTTCAGAATCATCTTGTAGTGTACTGTTTAGCTGTAAAATGAGAAAGTGTGCACCAGCTGATGGGCGGTGCTTGGTATTTCCTCAACTGATCTCAACATGGCTGCAGAGTCACAAACTTTTCCCTTTATGTGGTGGTCCTCGGTCAGTCATTCATTGTTCATCGCTATAGTCATTGCATTTATTCATTCTTTTATATGTTTAGTGGTTATTAGATGTTTGTGTAGTTAATAGTTTAATAAACATTTCATTTATAGATGTCACTTTTATTTAGGTCACTGTTTATGAGCCAAGAACTTAATAGCAACCTCTAGAAATGAGACTGATTTAATTAATTAGAGGTGAATGTAATTTAAGTTAAATTAGGTTATTTAGTATAAATACTTATTATTTCTGATGGCCTATAGTTGAGTGCAATCATTCTCTTTCATCTTTTAAACCAATTAAGGTGCATAAGATACAATACTAATTAATATATTGTTAATAAACCACAGATAAATCTTAGAGTTCTGTCATTGCTCTCAGCTCTAAAGAGCTTTTTAGCCTATTGTAGCTCATTGTTTTGAATTTATTTGTGTGTTGTTGTTCAGCCTCTGAGCTCTCACAACTCCATTTCCAGTTACAGCAGACAGCTGTTTTCAGTGAATCAGGTAGCAACTAGCTGGTGAAGACAGAAGAGCAATTAGCAGCTAAAGAGCCAGGTGTTCTTTCCTCAGGAGCTGGTGGAAACCAAAAACAGAGCTAAAAGGAGAGTGAAGACTTCCATTCATCAGGTCGTCAGTAACATGACACCATGACTCTCCATATTTGCTGAATGTAGATAGACAGTAGTTAGCTAAAATGTTAGACATATTTACTTTGACGACAAAAGTGTTCTCAGGTGACTTATGAGAGAGATCGACATGTCAGGAAAATGCTGAAAAATGCTGATTTAAAGCTTCACATCCAAGATGCTTGGAGGCCGCACGCAGGGGGATCACCTTTTATAGGACAGCTTCCAACACATTCTCACTTTCAACCCATCAAATATTGATGCTTGGTCAGTGGCCCTAAGCTTCAAACTATGACGCTCTAGGTAACCCTCTAGAGTCAGTTTTGGACGACTCAGGTATGGAGTCATATCAGTCTCAATATTAATGAATGCACACAGAGGGATTCACAAATGTATTTTGTGATTTATATATAAATGACTCTCTCCACAAACATATTTTTCAGTGCACACAAAAATATTAAGTTTTTAGGTTTACTTGATTAGGTTTAGGAATAAAATGTGATTTGGGTTAAAATAAGTACGTTTGTTATGTATGTGGCATTAGTTAAGTACATAAGTTTCATAACAAAAGTAAAGTAAAATAAGTCAACGTTGACTTGGTTTCACACGGGACATGAACAGCAGTCTCCTGGGTGAAAGTCCTGGGTAAGATTGACCCATTCAACCTCTACTCACCCGCCCTACATGCTCTATTAGTCCATGAGCCAGGGGGTTGGTCGTGCCACTTTGGAGAGACCAAGTCTCATGGGGATTTTTTTAAAGGTCTATGTCCCTAGTGTTGGGAAATGCATGATAGCCTTGCAGCAATGGTAGCTTTCTATGTGCTATCACTCCTTTTTTCATCCCTCCATCATTCAAATGTTTCCATCTTTTTTCACCATTTTACACATAGATCCAGTAAAAAAGAAAACCAACAAACAATATCATGAAGTTATATATCATTGTAGAGCTTAGACTATAATCTATCCATCAGTCACATTGTTATGACACTGAGGTCAAGAGAATTTGACCTTTGACCTCTAATGCTGTAATCGGGCAAGTTCTGAATGCCACTGCAAACGCCCTTATAACTAACCTCATATTGATCTGATGTGCACATGGATAGTTCCAGCATAAAGAGCACAAAAAGAGCTTCAAAATTATATATTACATGAATAACAACAATAACAACATTTCTTATCAAAAGAAACGTAACTTTGTGCAGTTTGTATCTGATAGAATGTTCAGAATTTTGCACTGGACTCTGTTATTGGGGCAATTTGTAAATGGCTTTCTTAGCAGCAGGAACACAAAATAATACAAAAACTCAAAGAACTTTCTTAAGAAATGTATTCTCTACCAGGTTTATCCATTATTTGATGTTTTCCCACCTTTACCCCATTGTCAATATAAACATGTTACAACTGATGAGGCACCGATTCAGTAGCAATGGGTTATAATCCAGGTGATATGTGAAAACGATGTTCACTTTTTCACAACCACACGAAACTTGGTACACTTAAACAGTTTGGAGTCCAGAACATTTTCAGATATGGAACCATTGCAAAAACGCCTCGTGGCAGCCATTGCGGCCATTTTTGCTTTCCACCATAACCAAATTATGTATTTTGCATCATATCTCCTGAACCAAACATGATAACACAGAAAAGGTGATGTCTACCCCTATGTTTTGATACGTTTACAATGATACCATACACAACATCATAAACTGTTCAGGTGAATAGTTAATGGTGATTTCAGTGATTTTGTATGAAGCCATTCACAGTATCTGAGAACCTAGGCTAGACTTTATTATATCATGCCTGTTGCATGTAAAAGCTTAATCCTTTTGTTCATTAACCCTGACAATACAGTGACTGTGAAGAGTTATATCTTGTGTTTTATACCACATCAGTTGCTCTGATCGTCTAATACTAATGCAGATGAGTTTACAGTGGAGTTAGTTGAAAGCCTGATGCGTCTCATACAGACGTTAAAGGGTGCATCGGTATCAGACACTGAGGGCTACTGACCAAGCGTCGGTATTTGACAAGTTGGCAGTGAGAACGGGTTGACAGCTCATATCCATATCAGAGATGAAAAAATGTGACTCTGTGCAGCTTTTTGCTGTTTACATTGATACTATTTCATATTTTCTTTCTGTATTGTCCTGTCATATCCACATCTCATATACATCTGTTCAGTGTCGTGCATGCTGTTATCTATTCCCTTTATCTATCTTTTAATCTGCCATTGTCAAACCGTGTGTTCCAGCAGAAGAGAGCCTGCCCTCATTGTGTCACACTTGTCAAAAAAAAAAAAAAAGAGGGTTTGAAACTAAACGAAATGAAAGTCATCCTGAAGTTGCGTTTTGCTGAGCTATCATTTTAAAAAGTGGTTAGATATTCCAGGGCTGGTCCCCAGGTGGCAGGAGGAAATATATTTACTCTGTTTGTTGCACTCATCAGTTTATACTCCCCTGAGAGTCTTTAGTGCATCACACTTCACCTGATTACTACACACAGGCAACGGAAACCATCTGAAAGCAACTGGTACTAATTATGGGATTCATTTATCACTTGACATGTGTTGTGATTTTGTTTAGGATAGCAACGTTTGATCTTTTAAAGGTCACATATTATAAAAAAGTTAGATTTTCATGTTTTTTTATTATAAAGCAGGCCTAAGTCCTATATAAATACTGTGAAAGTATCGAAACACTCAATCCAAATGGAAATACACACAGCCCGTATTCAGCAACTCTACATTTGAAACAAGCTGTCAGGATTTCTGCCCATTTGTGATGTCACAAATATACAATATTTAGACCCTTGACACAATTTTAAACGTAAACATTCTAAATGTGTCCCATTTTATACCTGGTTGCAGTGTATGTGAATGACATCAGCTGACAGGAAGTACATATGGATCCAAGCTGTTGCATAGCAACGTAATTCTGTTGCAATTCCGTCAAAATGCACTAAAACGGAGCGTTTCACAGAGGGTGAATACAGGCATATTCAGGCTGACAGTATGAGGAAAATAAAGTTCTTTTTTTAACATTACAGCATGTAAACATGTTCTATTAGAAACACAAAATGAACAAGTATGAACCCTAAAATGAGCACGATATGGGACCTTTAAATCCAGTCCCACTCTAAAAGCCTAATTTCCTAGCTGAGTGAATGGAAAATTATTTTATTTGTCATTGGAAAAAAGTATGATTAAAGATGGCCATACAGCCATGGACAGATTCAGATATCTGGTTTTGACTTCAGTAGTGTAGCAGCGGCACACATCGGAGGAGACGAGCACAGTGGCAGATTGGTATCAGGTTTGGTTTTAGCCGGAGGGTCCAAATGGTAATCAATGAACAAAACAAACTAGTGTTTACACCGCCCACTCGTCAGGGTGAATCTTTCAATACTACACTTCAGGAACACTAATCAATTTATTTAGATTAATTAACTGCCCGAGCAATTCCCAAAGTTCAAACACAAAGCACAATGCCAACTGTACGCTGTTGTAGTGGCTTGTAAAACATTTGTTAACATTTTTGAAAGTGAAATATTACAGGCCTATTCTAAATCACTCAGGAAAAAAAGAAAGAAATCAACAGCTTTAGACCATGTCGCTCTGCAGATTTGAAGATACATATTGAAGTTAAAAACAAGAAATACAAACCAAGCAGCCTATGCTAAATAGTAAAACATATTTATTACAAGAGTCACATTTTAGTTTTACAAGGACAATAATTACATGCATGGCATCATCCACATTTTTTAGTGTGTGGTTTCATTTAGCTCTTCTTAAAGCTTCAGTAGGCAACAAGTTTTTGGCATCATTTGGCAAAAAGTCCATAATAATCTTTCAGCATATTGTAATTCAAGTGTTCAGAGGGAAAACTAAACTTCTGCACCTCCTTATAGCTCTGTTTTCAGGCTTTAAAATATCTATCCCCCGTGACGGGAGACATTGGCCAATCAGAGGTCATTTCAGAGAGAGGGCGTTCCTATTGGCTGTGCTCCGGCTGGTGGGCGGTGCTTGGTATTTCCTCGACAGATCTCAACATGGCTGCCGGGTCACAAACTTTCTCATTTTACGGCTAAACAGTGCACTACAAGATGTTTCTGAAAACATGTGAGGAGAGAAATAGGCATTACAGTAACAGAATATTGATTCTTATTTGATCAGCGCTGCCTAGTTTGACCGTTTGGTCGGAGTTCGCGAGTGATTGACAGCTGCTCAGAGACCGCAAGGCTCCAGCTCGGCTCGGATTGGTTGTTTTCCTCCGATCTGTGAAATCTTGCAGATGCCATTAGGAGCACAATAGGACACCGGAGGACACCGGAGGACACCAGAGGAGACAGAGGAACATGATTTTTTTTTCAGATTACCTGTCTCATGCACTACTGTCAGGACAAAATTAGTATTTGCTCCATTTTCCACCCACTGCTGCTTTAACCGGTGATTGAGTGAAATATACTGAAGTGTTTCCTAGGTGTGAATATCAGGAAGAGCTTCCTCATACATTAGTAAGATATTCATAACACCTTGACAGACATTGATAAAGTTATTATTAAAAAAGGAGTTAAAAAAATCTCCCGTCCGATAGTTCCTCCGTAGGAAATGAGGGAAAACAGTGTATCTGTTGTTCTGGACTGTCTGCTATGGTTCTCCACAGGCTTCCTTTGACCAGGGTGAATTGTTCCCATAATGCCTGTATACTGCATAATCCACACAACTGAGCACTGTTGAGTTCATAAACTCGTCTATTCAACCGAAATCCTCTTCCCAAGAGAGCTTTGGATGCCTCCTCTGAAGTGAAGGGAGAACCTCACACACACACACACACACTGAAGAACTTCCACTTCCTTCCCTCTCCCTCTCTCTCTCGTCTCTCCACACTCTGACTTCTTGCCTCTGGCTATACTCCAGCAGCCAAAGCTGGACCTCAGTATTTCATGGTGCTTCGCCAGGATGTCAGGCTGGATAAATGTGCTAAGTGTCTGTATTGGTTTTGACAGTCAGCAGGGATTACGATAGTGATCGTAAGGGAGCGCACAAGTAGAGGACACAATCATTATGTCACTTATTACTGTTGAATATCCAGGTTTTTTGTCTCTGTGGTCAGTTTGGCATCGTACCTTCAGACAGAGAGACGTCACTACCACATTTTTGGGTGTGTCGTCTTTCTAATGACGTATTTTTACAGTCTGATGCTTCAACAGTTTTACAACAAACTGAGACTTTCTGGATTTGACAAACATCGTATGTTTGATTCATGGAGCAATTCAAATGGGATCAAAAAAGGATTTGTCTCTCGCCGTTTACTATCGTTCATATTTTTTCCAAACTAAGGTCCCATGGTGGTGTACCGGAAGGGGCGGGACTTCGCCTCTCTATAGGTTGTAATGAACGTTGCAGCCTCTAAAGGCTGTTAGCAGGGCATTAGACCATCAAGCCTCATCCACACTGGGAACGTCAGGAGCATGTGGCGGCTGCGTTACGTGTTGTTTTTTATTTCGGAGTCCGTCTTAACAGGTTAGAGCAGCCACACTGCCCGCGTGAGACATGCATCTCAGCTGCGTCTCTTCTAGAGATTCGAGGTCTCACCTATTTTGATGCGAGCCGTGCGTTTTACAGCAACAACAAAACAGTGAACAGACAAGGTGATCTATTGACTGCATATTGACATCATATCAGCAACATTACCATAGTTTCGATGTCTCTATCTGTAGAAAATGTTAGACTTATTTTTAAATCAACACTTCCTGCTTTCATTTCAAAATAAATGCCCTCAAGCATTTTTTCTGTGGACAGAATTCCTTCATTTGTTAACACGAAGATTTTATTCTGAAATATGTGTCGGACAGTGTTGTAGAACATGCAGTGACTTGGGGAGCTCCATGAATGAATATAGTACCGGGTTTTGATTGTGAATTATTACTATTATTTACAAATTACCACACGTTTCTTAACCTTTCTCTGTCTAAAATAAATATAATTTTTTATAATGAAATGAAATGGCCATTAGAAGGCAAACTCTAGGTAGAAAGAAAGGGCTGGCAGCAGCAGCTGCAGCAGCAGAAACATAGCTGACACGCTGCTGGTGTGAACACCCGACGCGTGAATCATGCAGCTGCCACGCGCTCCTGACGTTCCCAGTGTGGATGAGGCGTTAGTCTTGTTCTTTTTTTGTTGGTGGTGTTTTGGTTGAATCTGGCATGTGCTGTAGAAAACTGAAGGAAACAGTAAACATTTTCACATCTTCGGTCTATGCTTTGCGGTTTCATTATATACTCAGTGACAGTAAAGCTTTTGTGGCCTTTCTTTAATACAAAGTACTGCAGACTGGAGCCAAATGTGATGAGGCAATCTCATCTGCAGGCATCGTTGTCCCCATTAACTGCCTCTAAGAAATATCTTCCTGATCAGATCTAAGCAACAGCGGTGGCATTACATGGTCATTTGAAAAGACGCAGGGGGGCGAAATATTCAATTGGCTGTCTGCAGGCGACTGATGCCGCTGATTTCTGTAAACACAAATGGCGAGAGATTGAGTTGTTCCAATGAAAGATGACGGGGCAGACCCCAGGAAGTTATTGTCGGGGGACAAATTAATAACGGATTGTGGTGTGACCTTGACAAGTGGCTCTCATTTGGATGGCAGAATACTGGAGAGCCTGCTGTGGCTATTCTGCACAGTTCAGGCTATTCAAACCACAGTTTCTCCATACTGGAAATAATTGAAAGAGGAATCTTGACTGCATGGGGCACACTAGCTGCCCAGAAAGTGAAATTGACAGAAGCGATTATTTCAAAAAAAAGAGAGAGGATCTCATGTAGGCACATATACTCTCTCATGTATATTACCTATTTTATCTTGACAAGGGGCCCAAAAGCCCAGAATCCTTGAGCTGCTGAGCTCAATTTAATCTACAACTCTTCGGGAGCACCCAAAGACATTATATTGTATAATATTTGGGATGTTCCCTGCACAACACTCTTTGCAGTTATTACTCTGTGAACCGTCGGTCCTGTCATGTTAAGGGTATTTTTTTTACTTTGTGGGCTCACTGCATGTTAGCACACACTCTGTGGGACTAATGTATAGGCTACGTTTAAATGGACTACATGATGGATTGAGTGTTTGAGAAGGCATGTCAATGACTTTAATTATACAGATATGGTGTGAAGTATCACTTCCTGAAGAGAGCTACATATGGGTAACTTCTCTGAGACGAATGCACTCAGCAAAATGAGTTTTCCCGTTTAGTAGGATTAAAGTGAGACACCACATCTAAATCTTTCATCCAATCAACTGTCTATACTTTCACAACTTTTACCACTAATCCTGTATATCACTCTGTGTTACAGGGACACTGATATTTGTCCATGGTAGTCCATTTGAATTATTCCCCAATGAATGCGGAAGATTGTCGGAAGATCCGGGTACTTTATCGAACCATTGTGAATTCATGTTCCATTGAGCAACTCTCATAGGAATGAACGGGAGCCCGCCAACAACGCTAACGGTATCCAGTTCTCTTTACACATCAACGCACAGGAGCATAGCAATGTACTGCCGAGGACAAGGGCACCTAAAAGAAAGGCTCACCTAAAAATATCAGTTTAAGTGTACGCTATATTTAGAATATTTTCACTGCTTTATCTTGCCGTCAGACAGCCCTTGTAAGTAGTACTGGCCGCCCACATCCAGTGCATCCAGTGCATCACCGGGCTGCGTTCAGAACAAGTGGGAATTTCAGGAGCTTGTAAACGTCCTATTTATACTGTTACCTGTCATTTTAATACTGTATATCTGGTTGTATTAGGCAACTGTAGGCAGTATTGCGAACCAATAAACAGGACTACTTTATAGCAGTATTTGACTTTAACATGATTTTTGCATCAATGGGATGAAGTACCATAAATTTGCTGGATTAGCCAATGACAGACATGCCCATATGGCTATTCTGTGCACAAACAGTTTTCCGATTTGCTTCTCCCAATATAAAACAATATTGTACATAAAAGACTGCACATATGTTCAGTCATTCACTCTTTCAGAGATCCAGTGCAGATATCTAGGGCTACTCTGTGTTTTACTTTAGCACTATTTTTACTACTACGCCCATTTTCAAAATTCATACATGTTATTCCTATAGTCTAAGACAGTCCAAAAAATATTAGTGAACATGAACAACTCTCTCCCAAATCCCAAAACTAGAGTGTTAAAACTAAAATTTGTGACGTCATACGGTTTAAAGTGTGGAGCTGCTCCATAGACAATGAATTGGGATTTTTTTTTTATAGATGACACTGAGAGCATCCAGGGAAATGTTCTGAGTATATGGGAACATTCTCTGTTTCACAACTGACAACACTACAATAGAATAAAGCTCATTGGGTATAAAAAGAAAACAAACATTCTGTGGGTCTCCCATTCATCGTCTATAGAGCAGCTCCAGACTTTGGACCTCATGACATGTTTGAGAATTACTTCTCTGGTCTTTGGCTTTGAGAGAGAGAGTAGTAGAGTAGTTCACAAATATTGATTGAACTTTCCTCGGCCATGGAAATAACATACTGGAATGTGGTGTGGTATGGACCCAAATGCAGCACAATCACTGGCGAGTAATGTTGATAATGTGTCTTCACAGTGTAGACAGGAACCAGGAGGGGGGTTTGGGAGCTTTTCCGCATTAAAACGCCTTGAAATTTACTAAATAACATTATATGTGTCCTTTAATATGGACATTAAAAGGGACGTTAATTTTCTAATTAATTTGCAAATTTAGGGGTTCACCCCAAAATTGTGTTTGGTTAATGGATTAGAATATATTACATTTTTAATGGATAAAATCAAAATATTACGGGTGTTTTTAAGGGCTAAAAACACACAGAAATGTACTGAATATAGCAAGAAAAGCATCCCTTGCTGGCGGTGGAGGAACCACTGTATTGCTGTGAAACAGAAGCTGTCAGGGGAAAGTGCTCTTATGGGGTTTCACCCACACCAGATGAAGTTGTAAATCTACTGCAGTGGGTGACTGACACATCACAATGAAGGCAGCACCAATTACACCAGGGAGAGCCGGGACGTTCTCTCAGGGCATGTCTCGTTATTTCCACAGTGGCGAGAAAAAAAAAGGCAAATAAATAAATAATGAATAAAGAAATTATATTGTCAACTGTTCAGGTCCTTGCTGGGTAAGCAGAAATTCTTTTGCAGTTCCCTATAGTTACTGTGAGACTGGAGAGAGACACAATTTTCATTCAGTGCGACATGCAGAAGAAAATGTGCCCCGACTCATTATATACTCAGTTACATCATGTGCACTGTTTTCTATTGTGCCACTTAAATTCTGAGACATGTTAAGGTATTGCCTGCAGTCCTGTAATCTGACGGATTCATTGTCCCTGTCGGACACTTCTCCCAAGAGTGAATCAAAAGGCAAATCCTTAAACTGATGGCATTTATGATCTCCACTATATGACACTGATATGACTCCACATTGAATTATCCATGCTCTTTTAAAATAACTGATAGCATGATGTGGTGCTCACTGACAAATGTAATACATTTTAACAACCAATCTCATCTTGCTACTTCAAAAAGAGGAGGGAATTATATGTAATTTGAGAAAATTTCTCAAACCAGAAAGCTTTTACAACATTTTGAAGTAAAAAACAACAACTTAATTTCCGACTTGATGATGTTGATTGTAGTGGCTGCACATTGGTAAATGCAATTCAGCAGCTTCCCAATGGGGGGCACAATGTGAACAAGCAAGATTAGGAGAGGGTAAACAACAGAGCTGGGAGATAAAAGAGGAAGCCCCGTGTGTTCAGACTCACCTCTCTGTTGATTTATACGTACAGTCAGAGGTGTGCAGTGGTGACAGTAAAAAGCAGGTGTCAGTCTGTAGACCAGGACATCCCGTTACATGATTTGTCAGAAGAGGTAGAATGGATGGCAATGGCAGCTGCTAACGATGGTATTGTATTTCTGTCTGTGAGTTTTGCACACTGTATATGTGAGCTTGTTTTTCTATGACCCCTTTTACACCTGACATTAAAATGTATTTCAGGTGATCGGATTGCAATCAGTTACTGCTTGACCACATGAAAGTAAATGCACCCAAAACGCATTGAGGACGGATTGTGATTGTGATTGGGTCGCACAAACCACCTCCGGAGGTGGTCAGGGACGCATTGTGACCATTGAACACAAGTGTAAATTGCGACTCACCCACGGGTAGGTCGGGTTCAGGCAGGCAGGTCAAAAAGTGACAAAGCAGCGGTCCAAGTAACGTTAAGTTATTAATAACTTACAGAACCATTGTGTGCAGTCAGTCCTTGTTTCTGTCCTTGTCTCTGTCCTCTGTCCTGACAAATGTGCTATTATATTGCATAAAGTTGGCAGTTTGCGGGTCGGGTTTGGGTGGTTGATTAACGCATATTTTTGAATAACGGGTTAGGTGTGAGCAGATCTGGGCAGAAATACGAATTCACTCACTCGACCCGTTCGGTTGTTTGAGCTGGACAGAGCGATCGGATCTCAGTGTGGACGCTGGAGACACATTTTAATACCAGGTGTAAAGGGGGTCTGTAAGGTCAAAAGTATGTGGACAGGGGTGTTGTCTACTTTTGGTCTGTTTTTTTTTTTTTAATGAAGATACATCTCAATGCTGCAGCATACAATTAAAGCTGTTTGGCAAATGGCCTTTACTTCAGGATTCCAGCTCTATAAATAAATGGTTCTCCCAGTTTGCTGTGGAAGATCTTGACTTGCCTGCACAGAGTCCAGACCTCGACCCCGTCTAACACCTTTGGGATGAACTGGAACACCAACTGTGTGCCAGACCTCATCACCCTCATCAGTGGTCGACCTGTCTCGTGCTCTAGGAGCAAATCCCTGCAGCCAGAGTCCAGAATGTTTTTACACTTTGGTGCAGGAGAGTCTCCAAGTACTTACACTGCACCATTTCTGCATTCTTACAATATTACTGTGTGTGTGTGTAAATAACATAAAAGTATATATTTTATGTTATTTTTTTCAGAAAAAGAAAAGAAAAATCCTACTAATTTAAAAAACATTAAATGTCAAAAACTGAGGTATTACCAAAATGAAAATGGGAAATAATTATTATAATATATAATCATATTACTGTAATCATTTAGCCCATGAGTTAAAAATTCAGTCCATTAAACCTGCTACTTCTGTTATGTAATTATATTTGCACAAGCCTAATTACATACTATTCTATATTATGTAATTGTGACCAAGTAGTGTATATAATACTGCATGTGCATATACTGTATAAATCTTTGATTGTGTGTATTTGCCTGTATTTGTGCAGGTTAAGTGTATTTTATGTGACAGTATGTCTGCATGTATAAGCAAACAGTATGTGCATGAGTGTTTGGGCACTTTCAGCTTTGTATGTCCAGTATTTTCTTGGTTTCGTTTTTTGCAGAAATGTGAATGTTTCACTGTGTGTGTGTGTGTGTGTGTGTGTGTGTGTGTGTGTGTGTGTGTGTGTGTGTGTGTGTGTGTGTGTTGAACGGTGTGAGTAACAGAGGCCAGAGCTCAGCCACTTGAGGTGGATTATGATATCCATCTGTGTCCGACCTGGGCTCATAACCCCCGTCACATTACAACATGACGTTATGAATAAACAACCTGATTCCTGAAAAGCTCCACTGACTGTACGGCTGTTGAAGAATGGCCTCCTTTCAGATTAATGACTGCAGTGGTCTAATCAGATGAAAAAAGGGCTGCCTGGGGCAGGGAAATGACTGTCCATTTTCACAGGTAATTTGCTTAATGCTCCCTTATTAAGATCACCGTTGTGATGCTACGGCGCAGCGGCCGACCGACAGCCATATTGGGTTTGCTCATGAAATACAGCTTCATCCACTTTCCTCTGGGGCACAATTCCTAGTTATTATATTTCACCCCAAATCACTTGTAATTATCACAGATTTAAGTGTTGTCTCCACAATTAGCCTGCCACTGCATTAAAGAAACCCCACCGGCTCGCGTGTGTGTGGAGTAAACATCCTTTTTCAAAAGCGCAGGCCCTTTTGTTTCTCAAATGTTATGATCTCTGCTCTATGATCTCTTTGTTCATTCAGAGCACCACGCCAATCAAGCCCGTGCGGCATCAAGGGGCTGTGATTTAGCAGCTCGACAAGCTGGCAGTGCTGTACATCTTCTAGGCACCGGCTGTCGCTCCCGTCGCTGCTGGGGAATGTGTGTCCTCGGTGGGGGAATTCTCCTTCCTGCTGTTGAAATGTGACTTGGGGGGACACGCTGCTAGCCAGGAGCATCTGGGGCAACGGTATGTCGCAGGTGCAGAGCAGAGGGGCCTCACCTCCGGCGAAGGCCATCAGGCTCGCCGCATATCAGCTATTATGAGTCTAGACGGTGGTGACAAATACTAAAGAGGAGAATGAAGCAATAGAAATATATCAGTGTTTGAGCCAGGAATGTCTCAGTTGGGGGTCAAATGGGCTTTTATGACTCCCTATTTAATTCAAGGGGTTGCTGCTTCACCAAAGCCAGACAATAAACAATACTCTAAAAGCTGTACATCTATTATACATAATATTATAATGATATGAGAACTCGTATTAGACATATTACATTAGATGTGGAACTCATTTTTGTTTTGTTTTCACACAACAAACTGGAGGGATGCAAACACATGTATGGTGAAAAAAGAAAGAGCTACCCAAAGTTAAAAAAAAAAGCAATGTCGGAAAGACGGAAGTTTATTTTGAAAAGACTGTATGCGTGTAACAAATGGAAATTGACACATGTTGCTGGACATTTGTAGGAAAACGAACGAAAAAGGAGGAATAACGTTTTCGTAAGATATCATACGAACTGTTGTATGAGAATAAACGTTACGTCATTTCATACAGTGAGGTCAAGTTTCAAAAAATGGTCTCACTACATTGAGATGTCTCCTATGGGGACTAACATCATCACACATGAATACAGTTGGGCTCATTGGATCCACAAGAGTCTCAGCTTTACAGTGATACCCAATTTATATAATTCCAGACTGTTTAGGGACCCCAGTATGCAGGAATATTCAAACACACCGTTTTAGATATAGGAGACAATAACACATTTATACTGCATGCAAACAACTGCATGTGATTATCATAAAGTGGGCATGTCTGTAAAGGGGAGACTCATGGGTACCCATAGAACCCATTTTCATTCACATATAAGCTGTCGCACCCAACTTATGGAATGCCATCCCCATATCACTGCGATCCCTAGAGTCCTGTGACATTTTTATGAAGCAGCTGAAAACTTTTTTATTTAGACAGGCTTTTGTTAATTCGTCTGAATAACAATTCCACTTTATTTATTACTTTTATTGGCCTTTTCTTGACTGTATTTGTTACCTGTTCATGTGTCTTTGTCCTCATTTGTTTGTTTTGTTGTGTTTTAGCTTGACAGCCCTGTGCTTTCCATCGCTACTTTTAACATTGACTGATGTATTTTTTTATTAATGTAAAGGACTTTGTGATTTTGTATCTGTGAAAGGTGCTATACAAATAAACTTTACTTATTTACTTCAGGTCAGAGGTCAAGGGACCCCTTTGAAAATGGCCATGCCAGTTTTTCCTCACCAAAATTTAGCCTAACGTTGGAGCGTTAATTAGCTTCCTTCAAGACAAGCTTCCAACAAGCTAACATGACATGGTTACCAATGGATTTATACGTTTTTTTTTATTTTCATTTGATATCTGTACCTTCACTCTAGCTCTAAAACTGAACCTGCTACAGCCTCTGAAAGACAGTTAAGTCGGTCGGGATCGCGGGCGTGTCTCGGGGGGTTAAGCACATAAAGGTCTGTGTGGTGTAATATTGAAAATGCTTACTGCACAATCGTCACGTTGCCACCACCGGTGTTTACCGAAGTACAGTAGCCCGTCTAATGAGGACCCCCCTGTCTGTGCAATCAATGTACAATTCTTAATGTATTTTCGCATGAATTATTTTGCTAATATTTGTCAAATGCTCTGAACTTGGCAGCGACACAACCTCTCAGTGCACACACACACATTTATACAGAGCATGTGGGAACGGAACTCAATACAGACAGATAGGCACGTTTCTCTATGATGATCATCATCATGCTCGCATTCTTTTGAAGCGGAGGCTAGTGATCCTGAAACGTACATGCATAGTGAATCACAATTTACAGAAACATTACATGCAATAGTCCACCTTCTTTTCCCTTCTCTCTGTCAAGAGAATTGTGACCCCGGGAGGAAACCGGGAGAGGGCGATGAAAACGGGAAAATCGGGAGGGTTGGCAAGTATGACATGCTCTGCTCAGCTGTAATCTGACAGCTGCTGCTTCAGTCATATCATTGAATGATAGTAAGCCAGAAAACTGGACCCTCATGGTTGCCTTTTGACACAGGAAAACAATCATTCCCTCTTTCTGTGGACTGATCACATTTACATGGCAAAAGTTTCGGGAGGCCTATTTTTTCTGGCACTGCCAGATTATCAAGGCACAAATGTGATAATAACAGCAGACAGCCGTATGAATTTTGAGGAGAGGTTACTTTATTGAATTTACAACTTCAGGCTCCCCAGATTAAGCAGATAGCGAGGCTTGCAGGCAGGCTGAACCGGGATGAAACAGACGAGGTGTAGTGATGTATTTGTATTCACAGGGCCCTGCTCAGGTGTTCAGAGAGCTACAGTAAAGCCTGTCAGATCAGCTTTGGCACTGGAGAAAGGACAAATGTTTTGTCAGGATATAGAATTCCATTGGACCCTCCTTCGGCACAGAAATCCATTTAAACCCCAATTTCAGCGATCACAAACAAGGGCAGAAGGCATCTGGCACAGTGGATGAGATTTCAACGCAGCAATATTACAATATATAGAATCTCTACTGCGTCTAAATCTCAGTGTAATGAGATAGGAAATCTTATCATCTGCATCTACCATAGATTTATGACCAGCACACACAAATAAAAACGGTCCCTAAAGATCTTAATTAAAAAAAAAAAAAAAAAACAGGGGCTGGGGAGGCGGGTGAAATGACTTTTGCCATCTATTCCAATCACTTATACTTTGTTGGTTTTTGTTTAATTTTAGAGCTGCACTAAATAATATTTTGAAATAATGAATGAATAAATAATCTGCAAAGATTTACAACTGCAGGAAGTGTTGACTGAAAGTAGGACATACCGGAAATTAATAAGTGAATGAGAACAAAGCACCCACATCTCTGATTTGTTTAAGAGTTGAAAGAGCATTCGACCAATCCTAGCTGCTTGTGCAAGATGTTTCTGAAAACATTTAAGGAGAGAAATAGGCATTACAGTCACAGAATATGAATTCATATTAAACCCATCTCTCAACAGCAACTGGATCAGGCTGGTCTCATTCACTGTTCCCACTTATACCTATGAAAAGTAATGCACTGTCATTTTTATACGTAATTGTGAGCCAGAACAAGCAGCTCTAAAGAAGTCAGGTGACGTAGTATAAAGAGCGACAAAGTCCGCATAGGGTGGAGGTCAGGGTGGATGTATGGGTCAAACAACACAAGACTTGTGTGTCCTCCAGTGTAAGATTTCACAGACCGAAGAACCATAGCAGACAGTCCAGAACAAGATAGACATTGTTTCCACTCATTTCCTACAGAGGAACTATCGGACGGGTATCGGATTTCTGTGCAGCTCCTTTTTTAACAATAACTATAACTATATCGATGTCTGTCAAGGTGTTATGAATATCTTACTCATGTATGAGGAAGCTCTTCCTGATATTCACACCCAGGAAACACTTCAGTATATTTCACTCACTGGTTAAAGCAGCAGTGGGTAGAAAATGGAGCAAATATGATTTAAACAAGTTATTTTTATAAAACGGTTACTATATCCTGACAGTCGAGCACGAGACAGGTAATCTGAAAAAAATCATGTTCTTCTGAGTCCTCTGGCATCCTCCAGTGTCCTCCGGTGCTCCTAATGGCATCTGCAAGATTTCACAGACCGGAGGAAAACAACCAATCCGAGCCGAGCTGGAGCCTTGCCGTCTCTGAGCAGCTGTCAATCACTCGCGAACTCCGACCAAACGGTCAAACTAGGCAGCGCTGATCAAATATGAATCAATATCCTGTTACTGTAATGCCTATTTCTCTCCTCACATGTTTTCAGAAACATCTTGTAGTGTGCTGTTTAGCTGTAAAATGAGAAAATTTGTGACCCGGCAGCCATGTTGAGATCAAGTTGAAGAAATACCAAGCACCGCCTACCAGCCGGAGCACAGCCAATAGGAACGCTCTCTCTCTCTGAAATTACCTGTGATTGGCCAAAGTCTCCCATCACGGGCTAGATTTGTTAAAGCCTGAAAACAGAGCCATGAGGAGGTGCATAAGTCTAGTTTTCTCACAGAACACTTGAATTACAATATATATATTATATTACTGTGGAAGTTTTGCACAATAATATCAAAAAATTGTTGCCTACTGAAGCTTTAATGATACATCATTCACTTAGTTTGTACATGCTGCTGCTTCTCTCTGCAGTTCAGATAAATAAAGGCTTCACTATTTACCTGTTTCATGATAACAAGTTCACATTAACACCCTGAGGAGGTTAAAGAAACAGACTCGAGACACGTGTTCCACACCTGTACTGTAGCGGGCCGTCGCGATCCTCCCCGTCTTGTTTTTTGAAAGACATCCTGGGAGGCCGTCCTTATTTCACTTTGATAGAAATGAAGTCTGGAGCGCAGAGTCGTTCAATTACGCAGCTCGGGCCCACCAGGTGAGAAGTGACAACACATCCGACACTCACACGAGCCTGCAGAGACGGAGCAGACGGAGGAGGAAGGAGGAGAGAGGCAGGAACAGAGAGAGCAGGACGGGGTGAGAGGGAAGCGACAGAGACAAAGCACGTTCACTATATACAGTATATAATGAGTGCTTTGTAGAATGGTTGGCCGACAAGCCCCAGAGTGGAGATAATTATGGCATGGCAGCAGCAATGAATCTCTGCAGAATGAACAGATCTACTATTCCCCTCTCTATTTGTCTTTGGCCCTGTGAAGCCCTCCGGTCTGTAGCCTGACCTAAAGATTATCTCTCAACACCCGCCTCAGCTATGATGCAGCAGTTTTCTCTGAAAAGGCAGGTTCTGAAACCTTTAAAACACACATCTTTGCCTTTTGAACTCATTGATTCGATAAAAGGCGAGGATTTATGGCAACACTGGTGTTTTTGGGGACGTGTCGCCGGCTGGATCCGTCGCGGGTCTGCTTACCTTGGATTGATTCAGAGTATATCAGGAAAAACAAGAGTTGATCTGCTGCACACTTTTACATAATTGCATCGATTGGGTTTCGGGAGGACATCAAATCATTCTAAATCAAAAGGCTAAAGTCTGAGTGAAGTCACAAGTGGCATTGCCATTAAAGTCACATTTGAGGTGCAAGTCTTTTTTGATTTAATCAAGTCTAAAGTCATCAGATTTGCAACTCAAGTCTGACACAAATCCAAGTCATGTGCCTACATTTGTTCCTTTTTTTTGTATTTTATCGTTAACTTTTCCAAAACTATATTTACTTTGTACATTATATATGTCACTATATTCAGAAGCTCTTGCTTTCATGGATTGTTTAGGAGTTGATTGCACCATATCCACCTTATTCCTAGCCCCCCATGAAGCCTTGCATGAATTATGGTCACAACTTCTGGTACGTCACTGAACCAGAACCGGCGTTTTCCATGGTAACGCTACGCTAATCGTCTCTCCTAGAGCAATTGTATTAAACAAAAACAGTAAAACATGTGGGAAGACCAGCTATTACAGCTCAAACCGGATAATGTGATCATAGCTCTACCTTCTACTAAGGAGGGATGGGAGGACGACCTGAAGAAATGGCCTCGGATAACCTACTCTAGCATATTTTAGCTACATTATTGACTCTGTTGCTACAGACGGTGAAGCGATGAACAATCTGAAAAGCTCTGAGGCAGATCAGTACTTCCACAGTAACAAGGTTTTGTTTTTTTCCCCACACAGATAACCATACTTAAACTATTTTGAGTTTTGTGTTTTAAATGTTGACATATTGATGATGTATCAGAACCTTCTTGGTCCCATGTTGAGTATTACCTGATGAAGATGTAATGTCAAAACTACACCCAGTACATCTTTTGTTGGGAGCATCTATTCAGTGTAAAGGTGCCTCTTTCTTGATATTGTTGAGGGTTACACACATGCAGAAATGCCCAAATCCAAACACTCACACACACACACACAAAAGGGGGCACACACACAGATCTCTCCACGCACCCACCTTTCTACTCATATATGAACACATACACACACACACACACACACACACACACAATGTTGGAAATGGCTCAGACTTCCTGGGGGACTCAGCTTGCTACCATTACGCCGCCAGAAATGAATCATCTGCTATTGATTCCTGCACACTCTCCTCCGCCAGCGTATTCATCACAGCTCGATTTCAGAATCTTTCTCTTTTCCAACCATTTCCATAAAAGCCTTTTGATTGATCCTTGAATTGCGCCAGACTCGGGTGTTTTACTCCCGTTTGGTTTCTAGGCGGTAGCAGGATTTGTCCCCTTGATTATTTACAGGGTGAACAAGCCGGTGGCGCTGATTAATTTCCACCTAATTGTAACCTGTGTGCGCCGTATTGATTTTGTAGACAAGCCTTCGCCCAGGGCTGCAAATTAATAATATCGCAAAGACAAACGTGTCTAAAACTTTAACCTAACCCTTGAAATTGATGACTATTATAGAAAACAATCATTTCTTTGCAGGTAAATATTGCTTTTCTGACAAAACTGGCCCTCAGCCCCCCCAATTTGACAATAACAAATACATTTCAGGAAGCAGTGAACACCACATCACCTTATTTCTACCTGAGTGTATACACTGTAAATATTGATTTGCCTGTGGCTGGTCTGCTTAGGAGGTGAAGAAGCCATGTCACTATTTAACACGGCTGCTGCACTTATCAAAAGGAGGACATTTGAGCTTATAAATTATTATGCTTGTTCAAACACAGATGGCGCTCTGCTTTAATATTAACAGTGACTGTTGTGTGTTATGTCTAATATTACCATAGCTGGTAGTCTAGTAGTCATGCGGAGGTGGGCATTCATTTTATTCTGCATTCAATTTACATTAAAAGTCAGAGGTTGAATATTCACAGCTGGTGGGTGATAATTATAACCTATATGTGTCTATTAAAATGGTCCGACTCACAAAATCCACAAGTGAAACATAAAGGTCTATGAGACTGAATTACACACTGTATAATACTCCATTCTCAATCTTACAGCCAATGGTTTTCTCAATGAAATCCAGCAATTTATTAATCCAAAATTGTTGTTGATTATCCATAAAGTTGGGGGAGATGCAAGCCATCAATTTGAAAAAGAATGGTCAAAATTGAAGAAGTCTTTATGGGGCAATCTCTGGAAACACTGAATCCTATATTTTCCATACTTGATAATGTTTTTCATCTGGTAAAGACCCATATCTAACTCCCAAACTATGAAGCAAGGAATCTCTGTCTGTCTGTCTGAAGCAGCAGCCTCTGGGTCTGAAATGTGAAGCCAATGCTGAAGTGCCTTAAACTTGCATTCTTTCTAATTGCCAATAGGGGGCGACTCCTCTGGTTGCAAAAAGAAGTCTGATTGTATAGAAAATGAGCCTACTTCTCACTTGATTTATTACCTCAGTAAACATTGTAAAGATGAGTTTAAGGTCTCAATCTCTAGTTTCAAGTCTTCTTCAATACAGCATGATGTTCATTTAGTAAATTATGGTCCTATTTAGAGTCAAATAGACCATAAAGCAGGGGATGCTTTAGGGCGTCGCTACCTTGTGATTGACAGGTCACTACCACGGCGTTGTCCGGTCTGGGAGTTGTCCGTATTTTCGTCTTGGAACTTTAACCCTTTCACAGTGTGTTTTCAGGCCATGAAAGTGTTCAGTTGTACTTAGTTCCACCCTCTCGTGTCACTTCTGGCTTCTGGCACAGCTGCGCTTTGTACAAGGTGGGGCTTCAGGTCTCTGTGGACTAAGTTGAGCATGTCATCCACAGCAGGCCTTTACAGGACGCGACTGACTGCAGTTCACTTTTGCTGCTGGATGCAGGATATACCAACGTTACCTCCAAACTCTTCTTCACTTCCCTGGAGTCAACGAGCGATTTTCGACAATACGGCAAGCATCACTCCTGGGGGTCAAACAGTCAGCCAGCTCTGAACCGGCACACGTTCCAAACGGCCACACAATCTGAAAGGGTGCTCTCCTCCCCTGACAATGCTGTAAGCAGCACTCCTGGGAGCCAAATAATCAGCCTATAAAAAAACTAAAAACATTAAAACAAAAATAACTCGGATGACATCGCTAGGACATCATCAGGGTTAGTTTTTTAGACAATACCGAGGTCGTAGATTCTACTGGGGATTTGGTCTTTTCAAAATCCAAAATCAGCTGGTTTGCACTTAGAGGAGAGAGTAGTCTTTTCACATTTAAATAAAGCAAAATAAATAAATAAATCAGAAATATAAGAGAAAATCCTGAAAATTAACATTTAAATTTGTATTTGAATTGAAATACATAGAAAAGAAAAAAAAAAAAAAACAAGCATCTGAGGGCTTTGTTTCCCCCTGGGTTTCACCTCTCAGGCTACATACAGTTTACCCTAAACCTCTGGCTGTATCCGAATCCGCATACTACTGATTTGGCCAAAATGTAGCATGTAGTATGTGGTATGCAGTATGTGAACAAAAGCAAAATCTACAGTATGCCAAAAATACCCGGATGTTGTACTGATTCGGAAAAAATCTCCGGTATGCATCGGACCCGTCTACCTCGCCTACTGTATCCCACAATGCAAAGTGCTGGAACGGTCACTTTCAGTCATTTTTGTAATGTAAAGTAGCGAAGCTTTCCTATTGTCCATACTGTTTACTTCCGCTTTACAAACCCGGAAACCCGGCCTAACGTACTACAAAATAAATCGATTTACTTTCCATACTACATACTACTGATGAGTATACAGTACATACAGCATACTGCGTTTGTCAGTAGTATGTGATTTGCGGTGTCGGATACAGCCTCTGATTGTTTGGACCAGCCTGGGAGGAGGATCTGCAGACAATACTCAGGGCTGAGAAAAACCCTTGTCATAATTTTCTTGGAAAAATAAATATATAATGCTAATGCTAAAGTTGATGTGCTTGATGGATATAAATGAATATAAATGAAAAAAATGCACGAAACCAAACTTACACCCTTAGGCAATAGTGGATGTTGTACATAACTGTATTTTTAGGATAGCAGTGTGTTCGATGTAATGCTGTGTTATGTCATGCACACTGTAAGTTGCGATGTTGACACCACATAACCGCATCTCAGGAAGCCAAGAGTTGGGGAAATCTTTCCAGGGAACTGTTCCATTGCATTTTCCTTCAATCAAGTGGGAGTTTCCTTCCAACACGCCTGGAATGGAACATTTATTACTGCTGAGGGCCGATGGGTGTACACTGACCCCAGTGGTAATTATACTGATAGGCAGGTATAGTACTGAGAAATAGCCTGAGAAAGTAGGGCTGGGGAGCTGTCCTTGATACTCATCTCACGTTTTTTTTCGCAGTACATGTATTCACTGCATTGCTCTACTAACAGAGACCTTTCCTTTCACATTTTGGAGGTGGTTCAATTGACTAATTGGGCCCATTTCTTCCCGAACACACGTGTGTTCCTGTTAATTCCCAGCGCGAAGGTAACCAGAGCATCGCTGTGCCTGTGGAGGTGACTTGATGCAGCGTCAGGAGCTGATCGGGGGGCCGACTAGAGGACCACTGTGGGTCCTGTTGTGAGGATTAATGGGAGGCATGCTGTATCCCACCTGGACGGCAGGCCTTGATGTAGCAGAACAGGAACTATCAGAGGTGCGTGACGCCCCACAAGAGATCACCTTAACGCTAGAAATCTTTATGACACCGCCTGAATGGAAAACCCTGGACATGTGTGGAAATCTTGTTTTCCATGTCAATCATCCACCATGTTCATGTCAGCATGAGGCCATTGTTTGCCACCTTGTGAGCCAGACAGTAGTCAGACTTCAACAAAGTGAGGATGAGATCAAATATACACAGTGGGTAAAGAGATCAAAGCGTGAGGTTGCCGCTCGGCGTCTTATGTGCAGGACTTGACTTCACAGAAACCCGCTCTTACCATGAAACCAGTCGCATGCTGACAAGTAAATGGACACCAGCCATTCAAATGCACTTTTTCCAAAGCGGCGATGGACGAATTCTTTTTTATCATCCTTCACCTGTCACTTCCCATCGTAGAGGCCCACACTCTTTTTAGGGTTTAGGGAAGCTTGCCTGGGGTTTTCCACATGGAGTGGATCAATCATGACGTATCATATGAGATCCTTTCCTGCTAAGAAGCTGCACAAACACAGTCTAGATCAGTGATTCCCAACCAAGGTTCAAGGGGGTATGTAGAAAGATTGTGGAGTGGATCAAATAATTAGGAAAAAAATGTAAATTAGGATTTGATTAAAAACTAGAATGGCACTCAGAGAGCGCAGACCCCCACCAATGGTGCCCGAGTATGATTGCCCCCCTCTCCGTTCAGCTTGCACCATCATCCAGGTGTATTTTTGTTTATGTTGAGATCAGCTGTACGTAGCGGAGCATCGTAAAACACTTCATTCAAACTGGACAGAACAAAAGAAAACTCACTTAAACCGTCATCATTACTCTTTCCAACAATCACCAAGTGTGCTTTGGTCGAACTCAACTGTAATTTCACCGAGTTTAATGTGAAAAAACGCCAAATCTAAAGTTGTTGCCCCCCCCACCCGCTCTCTCATGCGTGATGGGGTCATGCATCATCAACGCGCCATCAGTTACACTGCGCATGTGTCATACCCAGAGGTCTTAATGTTCTGGCTTATCGGAATTTTTTTTTAAATTCCTGAATCCGGATTATGATCCAGAACGCCACCAAAATTGAATGGATTGTTAATTGTGCCACACCCCACCCCTCCAAAAAATATCATTCAAATCCATCGCAAACTTTTGGAGTAATCCTGCTAACAGACAAACAGCGAGCGGTCCAAACAGTTGCAAAAAGTAAAAAATAAAGGGTAGAAATATATATGTACAAGTAAGTAGTTGAAATTGCTAGATAGATTAAAAGTACCAGTTTAACGCTAAAAGCACTGGATAAATTCTGCCATGCCATTGTTCCGACGTTCGATTATTCCGAATACCCAATAGTCCGAAAAATATCCCATTGGACTGGAAGACCATTTGTCCAAGAGCCTGTTATGCCGAAAACGACCATTGTTCCGAAGGCCCATTGCTCCAAAAACATATACTCTCTGTGCGACGACCAGAACCATATAGCTGATTATTATGCAAAATTATGTAATCAGACCTTTCTGGTCGCAATACTTTTTTCCTACCACAATATCAGCTTACCCTGATATTCTTACGCTAAACTTAACTTATCTCACTCCTTAAGCCTAAACCTAACCCACCCAACCAACAAAGGCAGTAATAAGGAAGTAATAAGAGACAGAGTGGCGGGTCATGCCTTCGCCAATGACATCATTCCGGATAATAATTAGCCATGTGCTAACTTGTTGCATGGAGAGTGTGTAATTTTGGAACAATGGGCCTTCGGAACAATGGACGTTTGTTTATATCCACTTTTATTGTGTTTAATAGTGTTAAATAACACCCAGTTTAAATTCAAATGAGCACATTTGGAACATGACAGGTGGTATCTATGAAGGCTTACTTCCTGTGACAGGTCTGTAGGGTTATGTGTGAGAAAAAGCTTGTTAACCACTGGTCTAGATTACTCTAGAACAGCTGTGCTGACGGATGACCTCTCTATGAACCCTCACTGTTTGTCTCACAGCTGATTAGGGAGACTTGCATATCTGAAAGACTATTTATTCCCCTTCTCGTTTCATCTCCATCTGAAGTTTCCTGACATGCCGACGGGGATGTGAATCAATGTGAGATCTGGGGGAGAGTATTACTGTGATAAGTTTATTCCAAAGACATGAAAGGGAATGCCATAATAAGCCGTCTGCCCTAAAGTATTTTAGACTGCGAAGAGCGTGTGAGAATTTTAATCACACAGCTGTCTTCTCTTGTAGACTCGGCTCCCGCCAACAGATGACATCTTTTGCGTGACAAATGGGAACTTCATGGCGTATCTAGGTTTCATTTGGAGTCAGACGTGCATTTTTGAAAGAGGAACAATGAATATTTAGCCACAACTCATCGTGTCTCTCCGTGTAACAGATAAACGTCTAAGAATACAATTTCATCCAGAGCATGATGTCGACAGACAGTAAGTGGGTTGTTTAGCGTGCAGCCGTAGCTGCGGGAATCCATCGGTTCAGTGTATGTGCTCTTGTCAAGCGTGACAACAGCACCTCTCCAACAACTTGTTATAAGGCAAGTGTGAGGGCGACCCAGCAGGAGACGTTCTCACCGGCTTGTAACATGCTTTTCACATTTCTTCACACTCTGAAAGAAAGAACACGAAGCACTGAACAAAAGAGATGTACACAGCATATCCCATAGATGTTAGAAAGATAGACTAACAGTGTCAGTTCCTACTCCGTATCCAGCAGTTCAAGGGCTTTTGAGTTGCCATGGACCATATGATTGGAAAATTGACTTCACTTTTAGATATTGTCTGACAAAGACATAACTTTGCAAGAGACACAAAATGAAACTTTAAAAGTCCATGCACATTCAAAGACAACTACTTTAGAGTATAATCTTTCTGTTACTTTGCTCCTGTAGTGTCAATAGCCGTGTTTCAATTGTAAATAAACTCGGCTACAGCGTAGTTTGGTCAGAAGATGGCGTTATAGGCTACGCATGGCTGTAAAGTGCCAGTAAACAGAGTAGTAGAAGAAGAAGTAGAGGTTGCGAACAGGAAACTTCTGTAATTTTCTGTCCAGAGATGAAGACATTTGAGGAAGTTTTATCGAATTGTGCCGTTTCCATACAGCTTTTCTAAAATGTGCATAAAAAATATGTTAATGGAGGGACGGCTGATGATAACAACCGAGGATGAGAACGATATACAGAACATTCACTGTGTTTACACACTAGAAACCAGGTTACTCAGGTAATCACAGGTAATCAGACATCACATTTACATGCACTGTAGTGATCTGAATAATATTACTACGGATTTCTCCCCTAACCCCTGATTTTTTCTTTTCTTTTGTTTTTTTTTTAGACTGACAGCACAGTGAGAGGTCAGGCTCTGCATGACACCATAGTTTTTTCAATTCAAACGGCATGAAAGTGTCTGAATTTTACAAATAGTCAAGCAGTCAGAGGCTGAAAGTCACTTATTTCACTTTCAGTTGTAATCAGAATTTGGATGAAGTGATTTTGAATAGAAAAGTCAAAATCATCTCTTCTGTCACAGCAATACTCTCCCTGTCTCAAGTCTTTGTCCTGCCCATGTGTATGTTACCCACATGCTGAATGATGACACTGTATCCATCCAGGTGCCAGGAGATTTTATTGCACTGTAAACACAGTAAAAGACCCATCTCGCTCTTTATACTTCGTCAGTTGCTCTGAGTGTCTAATAATGACGCAGATGAGTTTACATCAGAGTTAGTTGAAAGCCTGGTGAGTCTCATACGGACGCAAAAGGGTGCCTCGGTGCGTTGGCATCGTACGCCGAAGGCCACTGGCCAAGCAGCAGTATTAGACGAGTTGGGAGTGAGAACAGGTCGCTCTGCCATCTACGTTATACACGTACGTTAAATATCACCAACGTTCCAGCAGGAATGTGAATGTTTGACTTTACAGGTACATTTGTAAGAAATGACCTACAGAGCTCAGAGAAGAAGAGAGCATTTGCTGTGAAAGACATACAGAGGTAACGTGTAAGGATTACTGTAGCAACTGTTCCCATGTGTTATCCTGACTACACATTAGTTACGTCAGACCAGTGACACTTATCATAACGAGGCAGTAACTTGCTGGAATCAACTTTATCCTGTACCATGTTAACATAACTGAAGGTGGAATAACTGATCTTAGAAAGTAACTTGCTTATGTACTTGAAAAACCTGCTCAGTAACTAAAGTATCAGCAGCTACTGTACAGATTGTACTACTGTGGCCATGTCTCACAGAGTAACTTGGGTCCTTTCACTTGATGCATTTGTACTTGTCAGACAGTTATTGTCATATCTATGCTTTAAAATGTTTGTCAGAGCTTCAGATTATCTGTTTGATACCATTTCAAAATACTGTAGAGAATATTGTTTGCTCTGTGTTGTGCATTGCTGACAGTCACTATTTACTAGTGGTAGTAAATGATTACTAGCAAAACTCACATTCACATCTTCATAGTCAGGGTGTTAAATGGACCAGTTTCTTCCCCTTTCTACATGCATGAAATATATGTATATTTGTATATATATACCGTATATATATATATATATATACATATATATATATATATATATATATATATATATATCACCTGTTTAAACAGTGTAATTACATAAAACCTTTGCAAAGGAAAATAAAGCTCTGTATGACTTGAAAATATAAGTTGGGTATACCCACTGTACACAGTATAGCAAAGCCATAACTTTTATGTAAACTGTCCAGCTCATGTCCTCCATCAGAGTAAAGGATCCTTGTATACTGAAGTTGTGTCAGCTTGGTGATGGAGCTCTCAGGTCACAGTGGTCATTCTGGCACATCTTCATGTGGATACTGAGACGTCCCTGATGCTGCAGGCCGCTGTGTTGGTTTCTCATACTGTGAGGAGAGTCTGGTGGGTTCAGGGACACCATCATCAAACAGCAGCTTCAGGACCGAGCATCAGGTCACTCAGATGACCTGTAAAACAAGGCAGATTCAGCGTTAAATTATACTGTGATGTTTTATCGGGGCCAGCCATGTACGACTGCAGATACAGTTGGTGTATAATGAAGGAGAAACATGTTTTTACTAGGGTGTGGAGTGATCACAATACTGATGTTACTTTACAGTATGACAAGAAGAAACCAAAATGTAATCCCATGATGTGACCAGTGAAGTGACCTGCCCATTGTATTGGTGTAATTCCTGAATCTAGCTTTTTATAGCAGTGATTCTCATAGTGGGGCACTCCTAACACACTGATAATTCAACAAATATTTTTTATATATTTTTTAATCTATAATAGTTCATAAATTATGTTCTAATCTAACAAATCTATAACTGTTAGAATCTGCAAATATTTTAATACATGTCTAATATCTTTCGAATACATTTCTCTTGTGTTATTCTTTCACGTAACTTAAGACAATAGACATGCTATATACATCAAATTATTTCAAGGGACATAACATTAGGGGGTCCCCGGCATATTCTCTATCTTGTAAGGGGTCTTTGGCTGAAAAAACAGTGAAAACCTCTGTTTTATAGCACACTATGTATTTAATTTCTAGGTGATCCAGACATAGTTACAGACTTTGATAAATGTGATAAAACTGTGACATTTTGGAAAGTTTTTTTAGTAGGCTATGTTTATTTTAGTATTTATAGTCATTCTAGGCATGATTTAGCAGCAGCAGCACACCAATTGGCTGAAACAACAGTAACATACCTTTAGCCACTTCACAAAATTTCATGCAGACAGCCTAACATTAACCACCAGAGGTTTCATGCTCCTGCAGCACAATGGCAACTCTACATTCAGTTTCAGGGTCATACCGTTAGAATGAGAATCCTGGATCAGAGCTAATGTTACTCTGCCGTTAATATCAATAGCTATGTGTTAACGGAGCAGCTGCTGTCGGTGGTGAGAGGAAAAAACAGAGGAAGACAAAGAGATAATTACGCCCCCTGGCCTCCATCTCTGTGCTCACCACTGGTGTTCAGTCGAAGATAGTGGTGAACAGTAGATATTCCCAGTGCATGCTTACAGTGGTTTCTCTTGAAGGTAATCCAAAACACCCCCATGCTGGAGGGTGTTCACTGCTGGCTTCAAAATAAAGTCAAAACAAAAGTTCAAATCCAAAACTTGGAACAATGTCTGACATAAACCTACCACATAGTGGGGCACTTCAGGAACATAAATATCGGTATCCATGCAGCTTCAAGGCAATGTTTTTTTAGGGCTTCAAAGGGAAGGTTATTTGGTATGATCTGGCTATTCATAACACTGTGGTCTGACACAATGAATAACCTTTAGAATTACAAAGTCTCATCTTATTGTGTGGTCTATCTCGCAACATTTTTCCCCCGGATTTCCAACGCCTTTGGTTCCGTCAATGCCAAAACCTTCACATTATTTTTTAATCTTGTATTCAGTCTTCAAATCTTTTCTTTGACAAGATGAACATTCCAGTGCAGACTAGTGCTCCGTTTCAAAGCATCTCAACTTGTTTCAAGAGTTTTCAAGACCTCTGCATTTAACCCCGACCTTAGGAGCAGTGAAACGCTGTGAAGCGCCCGGGGAGCGACTTGGGGTTCAGTGTCTCGCTCAAGGACACTTTGACATGGAGACAGCAGGTCCCCGGGATCACACCGCTAACATTGTGGTTAAAGGACGTCCACTCTACCCACTGGAGCTACAGCTGCCCGCAGGGACTGGCAAGGGAAATTGATCTGAAATGTCCAGCCAACTCATGTCTTTTTTTTTTTGTTTAACTTTTTTCCAGTGTAAATGAGTCATCCCCAAAGCTGTTGATAAGGCTAACCTCACACACGTTTGACATATTATGGCCTTGTAAAGGTGATATGGCATGTTAGTAGTCTATTTTCACATAATAGTAGACACAGAACAACATTATCATTCATTGGGAGTTGTGTTTGTGTCCACCTGATGGATATAACTTCAATATTCACTTTTTTTTAACTCTGTTTTGGTCTCCTCCACCAACTCCAAGAAACTTATATGGAATTTTAGTTGGCTAAAAGCTCCATTATGTTCAACAGCTAGTTGCTAACTTTGTCTGTCTGCTGTTTGGTGCTGGGCAGGTATAGTGTACAGTGGGATTAACAGGGCGTTTGCACTGAAAACAGCTTCCTGCTGGAAATGCAAGTATTTGGAGTTGGGCACATTGAGATAAACAGTTGTTGGTGGTAATTAAGTAATTAGTGGTAATTAAAAGAGCTTCAGTCAAAATATTTTGGGACTTTTTTTCAAATTTGAGGCCATTTCCTTCGGTTTTCTTAGTTTTTTTAATGCGTAAATTGAAAATGTGCATAGCTGTCTGTACGCAAACCTTAACCGTAGCCATGGTGATGAGTCAACCAGGTAATTACTACATGAAATGGGGAACCTCTCTTAGCTATATTAACCTTAAAGATACCCTTAATGCTTCGTCTTTTGTGCTGTCAGAGTGACTATTTTCTGCAGCTTTCATTTTAGACCACAGTTTTGGTTATGAACTTTTATTTTATATGTTTAGTATTGTTATGTTTATTATAAGTTGTGGCTGCTGTCATGTTTTGGTTGAACATTACATACCACACTGTACTCCCAAAATATGACAATGGTTTGGAGGACTTGTTGAAAAAGCAGCAAAAGGCAACAATTGTATTTCTTGGGTTGAGTTCATCTGTCATTGTGGATTATAGCATTATAGCCTGTAGGGAAAGGATTCTGTCTGGAAATCATGTATATTATAGTGATGAGATTTTATTATGATTTAACATTTACCCGTACTTTTAGCTTGGTTGAAATCCCTGGTGATGGTGATTGGCTTTTGTATTGCTTTGACCCAGAGACAGATGCAACGCTTTTTCCGACTGACAAACCACTTCTGAGGACGTTGATAAAGATAAATAACTTCCATTCAGTAAAATTTCCTGCATCATTAAACATGGCAAACCTATTAGTTTGGAGGAGAATCCCACAAGAGATCAGCTAAATCAGATCCACTGCAGTAATCATAAAAAGAGGGATAGCTAGACGCCTTGCCAGCCCAACGGCATCAAAGGGGATACAGGGGAACTTAACATGGCTCTTTGTGCATGAATAAACAGGATGATGGTTCACTCTACGTACAGATAAAAGCAGCTCTCAAGTGCTGCCCTTTATTTTCACTCTCATTTTGGCCGTCACAAGTCGGTTCACTTAATGTCCATAACCTTTGCCGCCAGTGTGGCTTTGAACATTGTCTGACTCCACGTTACCTTTCCCCATTAAAATAACATAAAACCTCTATTGCAATACATTAACAATACAGGATCCAAAAGGGGCAATCATGGGTAGTTTTGTCTGCTCCTGTGATGCTAATTGGCGCCTTTTGTGACTCAGGAGGCCGACAATGTGACCCCTGAGCTAAAATCATTGTTCATTTTTATAAGAGATTAACATTTGGCAGAGGACGGGAAAGAAGATTTGCTACAGGCCATTCCCCTTTCTTTGAACAGACCCTATCTGTACACATTATCGGGAAGTTATCCCCCTAGAATACAGGGTGAGGAGCCACAAAGAGAATAACCAAAAATCATGTGTGAACACCTGATCCTGGACCTTCTGGTGCTGCAGACTTTTTTTTTATCTTTTAACTGGACATTTGGTAGTTGTAATGTGAAACTTTGGGTTTCGTTGACCACCTGTGTGTTCAGCCAGCGAGGGCTTTGGTTCAAATAAAAGCGCCCGCAGAGCTGGATGTGCAGCGGCATACCTTTTGTTGTGAGTATATATTGACATTTCACACTCCAGTAAATGAGCAGGTCCTGGCCCCTTGGCCCTTGGTGTGGGTGCAGTGCCACAGAGCAAATTAAAGGCAGCTCAGGGGAAACGACAGGAAATAGACATAGCCTCTCTATTGGACCGTTTGTTTTCCTCGGGGCCAATAGAGTCAGCGCAGGCCAACAACACAGTTTGTATGCTACATAGAAATAGAGTCATTTCTTCCCTTACCAAAAAGAAGTTGATTCATGTGTGCTGTTAGTATACTTCTTTTAAACTTAAAATAAGAGCGTATGCTTTCAGTTTACTTTTTATGTACTTATCAGAGATATACTTAACAAAATTATATTTAAGTATACTTGGCTTCTACTGACAAGTATACAGAAAGGTTTAAGTATACGTGGCTTATACTGGCAAGTATACAGAAAGGTTTAAGTATACTTGGCTTATACTGGCAAGTATACAGAAATGTTTAAGTATACTTGGCTTCTACTGAAGAGTATACAGAAAGGTTTAAGTATATGTGGCTTATACTGACAAGTATACAGAAATGTTTAAGTATACTTGGCTTCTACTGAAGAGTATACAGAAAGGTTTAAGTATATGTGGCTTATACTGACAAGTATACAGAAAGGTCTAAGTATACTTGGCTTATGCTTACTTTTTGTTAGAGTAGCCTATTAGAGGATGTGAGAGTTTGTAAACGTATGTTTTGATATTAATTTACTTTCAATCTTGAAGGAATTATCTACGTTTTTGCATTCTCTGTTCCCCATGGAGGCATGTGAGAAAAACTATTTTTTTTAATCTCATCACAAAATATCAAGTCAAATAGCAAAAGTCTCTTCATGTAATGCATAAATCATTGGCTAAGTACTATATATTAAAGAAAACTTACAAGTACACTTGCAGTAAAAACTAGTAAAATAGTAGTTTACTGAGAGTATACTTTAAAGTGCGCTTTCATAAACTAAAACATGGGCTACAAGTATATAACTAGTAAACTAACAGCATACCTATAAGTTCACTTGTAGGATAATTCACTTCATTATATAGTTGCAGTGCAAAATATAACTAAGATGTAAGCTAGTTGTGTACTCAAAGTTTTCTTACACTTAAAGAACACTTGAAAGTATACTTTTATAAACTAAAAAGTTGGCCAATTTAGTCCAAAGAAGTATTGAAGTAGTACACTTAAAAGTATACTACTAGTACACTGATATTAGTATACTTACTACATAAAGTATACTTGATCTTGACTTAATTTTACTTCATGAAGTATATTACTTTTTTGTAAGGGTTAGCTATTTCTGATAAGCTATACACTTGATTATATCACTTACAGCAGTGTCTGCCTGCTCCTCATCCTGCCTGTTCACAGTGCACGGTCAAAAACAATAGAAGCTGCAAATTGGAGCATCACCCCAACCTGTCTCCAAGCACACACACACACACACACACACACACCACAGCCTTATCTTCCGTCAGTGCGGTGGACTGACAGCTTTTCATTTGGACCGTCCTTGTGGTAAACAGGTACTTTTCAGAAAGCCATTAGAACAAGCTTATTGATCGCCTATCCACTCACAGCTAATTTGGTTGACAGTGGTGTTATACCTCAAATCAACATACCTTCACCGGCACAGACAAGTGTGTGTGTGTGTGTGTGTGTGTGGGAGTGAGGGCAAGTAGGTCAGAGATGCTCTCAATTTGCTTCACTGCCTACAACTTTAATTAGGATAAAAAAAAAAAAAAAAAACTTTGTAAAACCTAATTTACAAAATGATGGACAATGTTGGAGATAAATGCTCTCTTAAAGAATGTTACTGGATGGAGCTACAAGGAGGACGGGTTCTCTGAGTAAAAGCCTGGTCATCCCAATGAATAGCACAGCGAAGTCCATCTGAGCATCTTAAAATAGGTGGTGCTTGAAGCTTGGGGACTTGGCGGCAACTCGCAGGACAGGTCGGCTAACTACTGTAGCTATAACTGGCGAGCCAACTGCTAACATGACAGCTATCCAGGAACTAATCAGCCACAATAGAGTGCTGCAGGAATGCGTCCTAAAACCTGGAAATGAGTTAGCATTTTTGCACTTTTGGTCTGAAAACCAATAGGTTTTAGCCTGAAATAAGGTCTGTGGTTAACACGAGCTGGAGAAATGTTAACGCTTTGTTCTACGACATAATATATGGTAAATGAACTTGCATTTATATAGGGCCTTTCAAGTCTTCCGACCACTCAAAGCACTTTACACAACATAATGTCAGCATTCGCCCATTCACACACACATTCATACACTGATGGCAGAGGCTGCCATGCAAGGAGCCAAAACCTGCCCATCAGGATCTAATCTAAATACTCATTCACACACCGATGGCTCAGCCTTCAGGAGCAATTTGGAGTTCAGTGTCTTGCTCAAGGACACTTCGACATATCGAACTGCCAAACTTCGGATTGGTGGACGACTTGCTCTACCCTCTGAGCCACAGCCGCCCCATATATATTAAGTAAAAATACCACTTGTGAATTTTTAACGTGTCTTAAAAAAGACGGTTGCCAACAAGTGGCTCAATTAGACTACTAAACATCATCACGCCGAACACTAGTCTGCCCTCAGCTTAGCATGGTGGCGACATGAAGTCATGTGACCATTCATTTATAGCCTAATGTTAGCATTTTACTTCTGGCGATTACTTTTACGCTTCAAAAATCAGAAAAGTGGTGGTCATTTTTAGAGATTCTGTGTGTGAGTGTGGAGATCTTGCTGAACAAAACCTGTAAGTATTATAAACGTGTGTTTGCCACAGAGCTTATTATCTGCAATAATCCAAAACCCAACGGAAAAATCCCATTGGCTCCACGTCGAGGGAAATAGGGTGATACTAACGACAAAAATAAGTCCTCCCTGCAACACTCTATAGCTCTCCAAACAAGGTAGGTTGCTGTCAGTTAGCAAGCTAGCCAGCTATTTTGTTGACGGATCAATACAGTATATTTAGAGAAGTGTCTTTACCTTCAACTTCTGTCTCATAACTGTCTGCAAACCCTGTCTCTCTAGCAGTTTCTGTGGAATGAACAGTGAGAAATGTGAAAAGAAAAATAAACAGTATTGTTTTTCAGCTGGTAATTCTGAAATGTAATTGAATTTCTAGTGTCAAATCAGTTGCCTCTTAGAGGAAAAGCTGATGCATTCCATGAAATTTGTAGACAGAGGGAGTGGACATTTTCCGTTTTTATTTGAGTATACAATTAAAAAGGACAGTGAGTTGGTTAAAATAGTGCAAACTGTCCCATGTAATGTGACATACACATGTCATAATGTCATTTGTTTCGTCTCTGAAGAAACCAGGTCTCAGAGCGTCTGCTTTGAATGGCCTGCGTGGATGCGGGCGACTCCAAAACGTTGACCGACAGCTTCATCGCTGAACTAGAAAAAACGGGGCTGAGCTCATCCAAGATATTGAGTCAAGTTAATAACAGAGCCTCCGTCATGTCTGTCAAGTACGGTGGTGTTCAGAAGATCTTGCAAGAGGAACTTGCAAATGGCATAAAATAAAATACCATATGCTGTAAAATATCAACATTACAAGGATGATGGACTGGTCATCTGGCCGCTGTGTCGGTCGTCATCCCTTAAAGGGCCTCATCTCACTCACTGACAGAGTTTGACCTCATGTGAGCCCATTGGCCCTGAAATAAGGATGGATGGAGGCAACCGGGCTGCCAAGAGAATTGTCTGAGCCGAGCCGAGCTTTATGTTTACTGCACATTTTTGTGCACAAGATCCTCTCGCTATACTCGAACCCCCTCTAACGAGCAACTCTGAAGAAGAGCTACAACAGTTATTGGATATATAGTCACCGATGCCACAGTGGTCCCTGCACCAAAATGGAGATGAACAGAAAAACAGGAAGACATGCTGGACGGTTACTTTGAAAAAAGTTGTGGTTCCAGCCATTGAGGTTGAACTCCAATGAGACTATTTCTTCCTCCAGAGCCAGAAAGTTCTGCCTCCAAGAAATGTTGTGAAACTAAAATACCAATCTGCTGGACATGCACCCTCCCTTCCCCCCCTACACACACACACACAAACAGACTGGTGTGGTTGTTGGCGACTAGGATGATGTATGAGATCTATGAACCAACACATCAGAACAAACTGATACTGACAAGGGCGTAGTACAGCCAACATTTTTGAGGGGGCACAAATTGATACAAACATCCACAATATAAATCACTGGAGAATACAGACAAATAAAACCATATACAGTATGAGAGGGACTTTCCACTATACAGGCACCTAAAAACCTGAGAACAGGGGAAGATTTATTTCTACGGTTTGATCATCAAAACATTCCTGTCTGTCAGATATCACTTATCTATAAGGCACAGTCCCATCACTTTTAATGTCCATGACTGAGACGAAAACATTTGGACGCCAAAGCTCCCAGACGCTGGTGTTTTTGTCTCAGCATCGGAGGTAGCCTGAGGTGCTAATGGAGCTGTGTCTCATCCCTGACAGACTGTGACGGCTGCTGTTGCGCGTGTGCTTTTTCAACAAAAAAGTTTGCAGACTTTGACAGTGCCCTGGCCATCTTTGACAGGCAGCACCTCTGTCCTTGTGAGGACGCCGTTCATGCATTGAGGTAGGACGGCTCTGGCTGATGCAGTGTCTGGCCAGGTCTTTATTGTCTCACTTTATTAAATTAGCTGTCAATAAGTTGACATGACTGCCTGTTTCCTGCCGTGGCATAATGCCTGGGAATGAGCTCAAGAGCCGTTGAAAGAGGGTTTCGCAAAATGCTGCTCTGTCTCCAAATTTTTTTTTCCGCATTGGGTTTCATTTTTACAAGCATCAGCTGTGTCCGCTACAAAAAACTCAAAGGGTAACTCTGGCTTATTAAAACGAAGATCCTATCTTCATGGCTTTCATTTATCATACTCACCATTGCTGAAATCTGGGAACATTGCTAATAGATAGTCACACAGGGTAAGAAAGAAGTTGTCAGTTGATCAGACAGGTTGTAAACAAGCCAGATTATCTAAACCATTTTATTTGGAGCGGCTCCTGTCTCTCAGGAGCAAAGGACGGAGTACTGTGACGTTGTTATAGAGCCACAGAGGTAGGAGTTTTGGGGGGGGATGGATAGGTCAGTTAAATTTGAACTTTGTCCATGGATTTGTTCTAAGAACTAGAGACCAGACTCAAAGATAGCGGCCGTTTACTTGAATGAAAATTGCTCACGGAGTGGATAAGACAAAAAAAGTTAGCTTGCTTCTGTGTTGTGTGGCCCGTAGACTTTACACTGAGATGATTTCACGAATAGAAAATCACTTTTCTAGGATCTGGGGAATAGTTACAATTGTAAAACCTCCTTTATTTAAAAAAAAAAAAAAAAATCATAATTCAAAGAGTGTTGATTGACTTTGTTTTCAGTTGGAGGTGTCTCTTTTACAAAGATGGTCTATGGAGAAAATGCTTTTGGGGGCTCGATGGAGACTCTGTTGGGTAAAACATATCCAGCTGGTAACTTCAGCCTGATGTTTGAACCCCGGTGCTACCTGCGGTTCTGCTAGTACGTTGACTTTTTCCTCACATATTCCCAGCAGACTGTGACTGACAATTCACTGAGCAGTTTACAATCCCATCTTGTAAAGTTTTCTTTCGTCCCGCATTGCAACTTGCAGCTGTGATTGACTACCGCGAAGTGGATGTATGTGAATAATCAATCAGTCAAACAATCAATCATCGTCACCTGCTGAGCAGAATCAGAAAGACTGCATTGCTTTTCACCTTGTAATCATTGCAGTTACTAGATGATGAATGCCCAAACAATCGCCTTATCAAACTTAGATAGACGTGTGGTGGAGAGCTTCTGCTTCTTCTAATAAAAATGCATAACATTTGCATAAAACTTACTTTCTCTATGCTAGCAGGGGGGCGATCTTCATTCAGGTGAAGTGTTGCTATGATAAACCCTAACAGAAGAAGCCCTGACAGTAAAATTGCTTCATGTTCATTGTGACTGTGAACAACTGTTTTAAAATGTGGAACTAACCTCAGAAAACCCATGCTGTGGTATGACTTTGGATGCCAACACTGTGGAAGCCAATTGTTACTCTCTCTTTTTTATTTTTAAATTAAATCAAAAAATATTAAATTAAATTAAATTAAATTATCTTATAAATCAGTGACGCACAACCTGGGGTTTGGAGCCCCAAAGGGGATTCCCAAGGGAAATCTAAAGAATCACAAGATCACTGCATAAATCTTCATCTTCGTCATTTTTTCCTGTAACTTGAGTCCTTAAAGTCTTGTGAGAACATTTCTATTTTTATCAAATCAATTTGTTTCAAATATTTTCTAAAATCAAGTTAAATTTTTCTTTATCCTCAAGCATCAGTCTGCCTTCTCCTTCCTTGTTTGACAGACACAGACAAGGTAAAGGCTGGGTGCCACGCTTCTGCATCGGCATTATCAACCGTAGCTTCCATATGAGCGCAGTGCAGAGTGGCGGCTGGGAGCCCAACAAAATTTTGCACACTTTAAAGTTAAATGCATCAATCTGGTGCACTTTGACAGCAAAATGAAGAGGCTAGATCTATGAAGAACTCTGTGCTCTAGTAAACAATTTAATCATAAACACAGTTACATACGAATGGTGATGACACAGCAAAAAGTCCCACCCACAAAGCATGGTAAACAAGATAGGGTTTTGTGTTTCAAGACGGGTGGGTTGCAGACATCGCTGCACTAAGGACAGTCTGCCCCCGTACACCGTAGAGGGAGAGGGCACACTGAGCGACGAGCACTCCACGGCCCCGGGAAGCAACGAGGTCCGGGCGAGGGAACTCACAGTTGGAGCCGCAAGCCTTTCCAAGCCGACCTAGAGCCCGTACACCAGAGAAAATGCATTGCGATGGCCAGCCAGCGTTGGGGAGACGTCTCAATCTACTGAGTTGAATCCCCCCGGCAGACTGCGCGGACCCCACCCGTTGAGAAGTCTTAAATATGTCCTGGTCGTTATGAAACTGTGGCAGGCCTATCTAGACGGTGGTCGGGTGGACGTCGGGCTGGATATCAGATCACTTTGATTACATTTGAATTAGGCTACACAATGGTTGATTATGAGACATTATCGCCAACGTTCTAGGACCTTAATATTTGGCTTAGACGTTATCACTTTTTTTTACTTAAGCATTACCATAACACCTGAAAGTGGGAAGACACAAAGTCTCGGTGTTCCCTCTATTCCAGCGCCTATGCTGTGAGCTATCCAGTAGGGCATGCTCTCATGCACGAACATGCACTAAAATACGGCGACCAGACCTCCCGGTTTGTCTGGGATTGTCCCGGTTTCAAGCCGGGTGTCCCATCCTCCAGTCCCGACAAATAACTGTTAAACACCCAAATGTCCCGGTTTTTGCTACAATTAAAATAATAACAATATTACACTTACATAAAAATGTTCTATCGTGTTCTGTCCCACTCATTAATTCATTTGTGCGCATGAGATAAGAGATATATAGAGAGCCAGCACAGCGCACCCCGCTGCAGTCTCTAACTAAAGTGATGTTGCGAGTTGTCAAGCCACAATTACACACGGACACGACAGATCCGTTGGTTACACTTTGTGCAATTTTGAACCTTTTGTGCACATCAAAAGTGTTGTTTTTTTATTCTACACAGTTGCTTCTGTGCATCAACAGGCATTTCGCTCTTGTCTTAGTTTCACCCGGTGTCTCCATCCTGGCCAAAATGTCGTCTGAGCTCCACAATTTTAATTATAATAGCCTGTGGCTGTGGCGGGCAACATGATGTGATCGAGATTGTTCAGGTTCAAAACTAAAGGTGAAAAATAATTTCCGGAGTCCCAGACAACAATAAGTTTTCTCTCAGGAAAAGTCTCTATCATCGATTTTCACCATAATTCCATCCGTAAGTAACGACAGAATGTATGACTGTTTTGTCATGGGTTTCATACACTTTCAGTAATGAAACATCTAAAAGCAAAAATCCTATCAGATGGGGAACTGTGGTCTAATTTGTGTCAGTTTAGGGGTACTTGACATGAAAAAATGTGGGAACCATTGGTATAGAGAACCTTTGGGTAGGTAACATTGGAAAAACCAGTAAGAGTACGCTAAAATTATCCAACTGAAAAACCCAGTCCAGTGTGGCCAGCTCTTTTCCAATGAAAGTAGCTAGTAGCATTAGCTCCATTAGCATTAGCTTATTACAGTCCAGTCAGCCAGGACTTTTGATTAACGTTTGATTTATTGACTGCTGTCGGGATGTGATGAGAATTTAAAAAAATAGAACAAAGCAAGTTTCCAAAATACATTACCTACCCTAGCTTTAAAGGGTCACATGACAAAAAGTATTACTATTTGAAACAGCATAGATAGAACTATTCTAATGGCCATTAACTGACACAAACAGTGGCATGTTTAAAACACAGCACAGAGATCAAACATGAACGTATACCGAGCATGTAATATATCACTAATAATCTAAATGCTTCTTTTTCGAAAAGATCTATAGATCAGATCATGATTTGTGCAAGCCAGAAATTTCAGTATATGGCCCAGTAATCACCGAGTCATTAGAATTAATCTAAAATCCTATCAAACTCCTGCAGATATATTGCAGTCATTTTGTGTTATGGAGCAATAAAAATCTTCGTTATTGCTCTTTTAAGTGTTAGAAGTCATGATTGGAGCAATTTTGAACCGAGTGACAGAGCAAATTGTCTCTTATATTGTTGCCTTAATACAGCGAGCCTTCACGTTGACAGAGGAACTGATCATTCTAGCACTGTGAGTGTTCCAAAATTGTTCCTTTTTTTTTTTTTTTTTCCACTGTGTGATTGTGTCATTTACATAAAGCTGTGCAGGTTTATAAAGCCAGGACTATCAGTGACAAATTCATACATGCGGGAAGTCGGGAGGACACAGTGCCATAAACGAGAGAGAAGCATCTGTGGACGAGAAATGCTTAATGTTTTTCTCTGCAGGAATGAACATTTTTATTAAAGTGGAGGTAGCACAAATCTATCTGGCTGCAGAAAGCTATACATAACCCCCCCACCCCACCCCACCTGCAAGCCTGCAGTTCTCCTTCAGTCTGTTTAGGGCAGCAGCTATATTGACTGCTGAATCACTCCTAGTTAAGTGATGGCCTTAGGCGACTTCACTGATAATCCTCAACTTCCATCGACCTGGGTTCTGTCTATCAACAAGTATCCAGTGTCTGAGTGCCTTCAGACTGAGCTGGACACGCAATTATTCTTCAAAATTGGAGACTTTCTTCATCCTGAGAGCTCCCACGTTCACCATATCCACCCAGGAAAGAAAGGTAATAACATGGGCTGGTCCGAGGGGGAGAAAAGCAACCGGTTATAGCCACTCCCTCCTTCCCTTAGCTCAAACTTGCTACCTCACTTACCGACTGTACAAGCCAACCATAGCTCACCAGTGACATTTTAGAGCAATATCTGTTTGGGGAGCTGAAAATCCCTCCTATGTAATTGTAAAACATCCAGCATGCTGCAATATTACTTTTTGTTGTCATCAGGGTTGATATGATAAAAAAATGAGATCATGCTAAGGAGAGTAATGGAGTCCCCTCCCTGGATTAATTTCCTGTAACTTGTTAATTAATATGGCTTCACTAATAAACTTTTTTCTCTTTGGCTGCCTTCCCAAACAGGGTTGACCACAGTCAGTCAGAGAAAATCCATTACCACAACACAGGTTGGCAGCCATTCATTAGTCACTAATCACTGTGAGTAATACCGCAGTGGAGGCCCTCCATTATGACAATATAAATCTCCCATATTAATACGGCGAGGCAAAATGGCTTATTGCCTGACTGAAAAGGTCAGCTCGGAGTCAAAGTCACGTCCACTAACCTCTGAGTGAACAATTAAATCTGAACATTAGCGTTATACAAAATATATTGGAGGATGGCAGCAGGGTACAACTCTGACATCTCAGATTGTGCTCTGACAGGACCTCTTCCACATGGGAACAATAGCCTTCAACACGTAGACTGCTACATGGACTAATGCTGCATTCTGAGTATGGTTGCACATATCCATGTATTTATTTGTTACATTTTGTTTCACAAAGTTAAGAAAGCGATGTTAAAGTCAAGCCTGTTTTTGTCTTACACCCTAAATAATGATCCCAGTCACTTCCACACAGTGAGGCATACAGCTTATTAATTAAACACTGGTATCGGATCGGTACTCGGTATCGGCCGATACCCAAAGCCCAGGTATCGCTATCGGGACTGAAAGAGTCGGATCGGTGCATCCCTAATTCAGAGTTAAAACTCAATAGCTACTTGTCATCGCAACACAGTCTCACAGCAGTTAGTGAATTAGTCACACAATTTAATCTATTTGATTTGTGTACATACATAGGCATGAATTTCCCTTTTTTTTCGTGACGCTCAGGGCGACTTTCAACAACACGTGACGCACGTGTCAATTTCCGCTCCACTCTTTTCAAAATAAAACTACTTAGTTAGGATTAGGAATGAACGGACTTGGTTAGGTTTAGGCAACAAAACTACTTAGTTAGGATTAGGAGAAAAACGTGGTTTGGCTTAAAATAACACCGGAAGTGCAGTAATTTAAGTGTGGACATTACGTGACAAAAACTACTTAGCTTTAGAAAAAGATCGCGGTTTGGGTTAAAATAACTCAGGAAGTGCCGTAACTTAAGTACAGAAGTTAAGTGGCAAATAAATCAACTCTGACTTGTGGATTCACACGGGACATGAACACCAGTCTCCTGGGTGAAAGTCTTGTGTTTTTTGACCCACCTGTCAACCCAGACCTCCTCCTGACGCGGTGTTCGCTGCTCTCTACACTTCCTAGTTCACAATTAGGTGGATTACATACAAATTGATTTCGTACTGACCATCACAAAAAAAAATGAAATTTGTGTGTATGTACACGAATCAATACATTTAATTTCATGACTATTTTACAAATTTCTGTGTGACTGGGTTGGTCATTTAGGGAGGACGATGCTCTTGTTCTTGCACACTACTTCTGTCTTTGCTTCTGACAGGTGGAAATTATAATTCACATTGTAACTAGAAGACCTCACTCAGCTGTACAGAGCTTTCAACCACATCCCGCATGCTACCTGCAATATGTCCTGCATGCATCTACAACCTTTAACATGTGTTTCCTTATCCAAATAAGATATCCACATACAGATCACGTCAGGGTTAGGACTATACCTGCTTTTGCTTTGTGTCATGGTTGTTATTATTATTATACCCCACAGGTCATCATTGCAAATAAAATGTGTTATCTATTGACTCAGAAGCATGTTAAGATTGTCAATCAATCATTTAATTGAGGTTGTATTTACAAGCTGAGGTTAAGATTTGCTTCTTTTCATCCTGTTCTATTGTTAGATCAAATACTTTTCTTTCTCCACCTTAAATTTAAAAAAGCGTGTGTTTTACCGTTTAAAATCTCCTCTAGACTTGAAGCTAAGATGATGAATTTCAGAGTTTTAGTAAAAAAGCCATAGAGCATACAGTTAACATTTATCCCTCCTGAAATCTCTGCGTATCTTCTTTATTACTATGATGTTATCATAAAACACTGCTGATAACCCAGGGCTTTCATGTAAAAATGAGGATATTAAATAGTATATGCGGTATAAATACAAGTATTCACTGATAGCAGTGTGACAGTTTATGTTTAATGCAGAGCCTGACGAGCCGTTTCTGTCCTTCAGATGCAATGGCATTTCATATTCAACATCTCCGCGCTGCACATTTATTCTCTTTTTATGCATTTTGCAATGCATGCATTTGAATGTATTTGTATTCATGTAGAGGGCTCTTATGATATATGTATCACATGATTGGGATTGTGTGTGTGGCTGCATACACATCTAGTCTCTTATTTGCCAGATAGAGGAGATGACCTTGACCCTGACCTTGAGGGAGGGATAAGATGTCTCAACAACACTGTCTCAATTCATGGCTTCTGTGGTGACAGTACACTACTGTAACACTCACTGTCAATAATAGAAAAAAAGTATTCAAAATAATAATGAACACTTTGGCGGATAAAATACTGAACACCCAATCATCATTTTGCAGAAGGGAACAATAAGGAAAGGCTCTGGCTTATTATATTTTTTTATTCATGCTAGTTATAATCCTTCAGATTTCCATTAAATCAAGACCCTATTTTGAAAATATTATTTTTCAGCATATTCATTGTGTTGGCATTCTGTAATTGCCACTTTATGAAATGGTTTCATTGTAACTAGTGGAGTCTTCCTTTCATGCATATAAGGCTATAAGTGTATACTCACTATCCACTGGTCCATATTCTGTATTACTTCCAGCAGAACTCAGGGACATGCATTGCTAAAGTGGAACTGAAATATGAATTCTCCCCTGACATACAAGGATAAGTTATCCTGCATCTTTGTACATATGAACAGTACATCTAAGCCTTGGGTTTCCCATGGCATTTACAGACTAACAAGTGAGAGCTGGCGTTGCTAGAAGATAGGCTGTCAACTTCCGTGGTGCTCCACTCATGGATGTATTAAGAAAAGATACTGTGTTCCAAGATGGCGCCCCATTATTTCCAGTTTTTAACGTTACTGTGAGGAACTTTTAACTGGTTATGAAACAGTTTCAATGTAATACTGATGCCTCTATATGACCAACATAAATAAACAAAACCATCAGTTATCCTTAATGCTTGTCATCGGTGCCACCGGGTTGGATTCTGCCCGAATTCAGACGAAATCAATGCAGGTTCTCCTTCAGCTCAGACTCCAGCGGAGCCTCCAGCAGCATCCAGTCCGCCGCGGACAGACCCAAGTCCAGCTTCTCTGCCGCCTTCGACCTGCAGTTGGAGCTCCGGCGGGAGGTGGAGAGCAGCCCAGCAGCAGCAACTCCTCCTCTGGCCGGAAGCGGAGCTTGACCTCGCTGCTCCACCGTTCCCCGCTGGGATCCATCACCGGTACCACGCTGCTGGAGGCCCAGGTTGTACTGCTGGGCTCGCTGGAGGCAAGGGAGAAGACTGCCAGACCCTGCTGAAGTAAAATGAGAGTTTTTTTAAAGGGAATCTGGTGCTCAGAAACACTTTTGACCATAGGGACCGCCAAAATCAACACAAAATGAAAGTCGTAGCTTTAACTTGCTTACTGGGTGCTATCCTTGCAAAAGAGCACCATGGTAATAGCCTACTATCAAAAGTTAGCATGGTGATTTGGTGGTGTTAGGATGGCCAATCAGATTCTAGTCCAGGTCCACTCCCCGGACACGCCCCTACTCTCTCTCTCCCTTTCTTCACCAGTTGATGAGGCTTGGGTATTATTTTATGTGTTTAATTACGTCTCTTTATCATTTCCTATGAAGTTTGTTTGATTCATATCGTCTTAGTAATATAATTGAACCCAAAGACTGTAATATTATAATTTATGAGTAATAGTTTTTTTCTCAGGTGGAGTTGAAGTGTGACTGAAGTTTTAAAATCAAGGTTACTTTTTTTTCTTTTCTTGATGAGACAGAGTGCTTCTGGAGGTCAGTCCCAGAGCTGACTGTGTAATGAGCTGCTGCCTCAGTAGATCAGGGCACTGACTTCTGGCCGCAAATTCATTGACACATTATTGGAAGACAGTGTCTTTATTCGGATAAAATCCTGATGAGATTTAAGACACTTTCATTTACACTTGGCAGACAACAACATACTATACAAATCACGTATACAGATTTCTGATCCGTCGGTCAAACACTGACAAATCGGTTTACAATCCGTCTTTGTGTTCTCGGCTACATTTAAATCAGGATCAGTCCTCCTCCAGACCAGAACGAGGTGGTAATGCACCCGAAGCTTTGGTAACTGACAAAAAAAACAGAAGAAGAATCACTTCTGCTTTTTAGCAGTTTAGTTACAACAATAACAGTTGAGCTGGATAACAACAATCCATAAGCTAACACAAACACATGAATGATTCGTATTTTTTAACTACCAGCGAGCCAACAGTTTTCTAGTCTTCTATATCATTCAGTGGTTGAACTGATCGAGGATCAGATAAATGCTACATCAGTCCTGTGTTCCTTGTATTTGATTGTATGTGTAGAAATGGCTGGAGCTGTTTTTCCTTTTTTGCATTAAAGCTACTACGAGAAACTTTCATTTTGTGTTGATTTTGGCGGCCCCTGTGGAGAATAGTGGTAGTGTTTCCGAGCACCAGAGTCCCTTTAGAAAACCTCTCATTTTACTGCAGCAGGGTCTGACAGTCTGCCCCGCGCAGTCCTGGTCCTGGTTCTCCCGTGCCACCCTTCCCTCCAGCGGGCCCAGCAATACGTCCTGGGCCTCCAGCAGCGTGGTGTCGGTGTTGGCTCCCAGACCAGCGTAGCGGCGAGGCGAAGCTCTGCTCCTGGCCGGAGGAGGAGCTGAGGGGCGGAGCTCTCCACCTCCCACCAGAAATAGTTGATTGAAGAAATGATTGTTTCTTTTATTCCTTTTGAATTCATTTATCCAATATTATTCATGCAGATGAGCGAGAGAGACAGAGAGAGGGAGGAATGATGGGAGAGAGAAGTGACGACATGTGACAGGGTTTGATTGAGGCACAATGACACAGTGTGTGCAGCATCACCTGCTGGGCCACCATGGATGCCCTGACTAAATTAATCTTTCGTCAAATTAACCTCCTCTTTTTGTTGCTAAATCGCTTCCACTATGAAGCCTATTCACAAAACATCTGTGTGATTCATCAACACAAATGACCTCCTGCCATTTCATTTAGTTCCCCCTGATGTTGGCCATTTTCAGACAAAAACAACACTTTTTAGCATGCGACTGTAAGCGGATTACTATCGTTCCTGAGCTGAAGGTGGCCTCCCTGCTTTCCGCACCGAACAGTGGGAGATGATAGATATGACAGAGAGAGATAAGGGGATTGTGGATGAAACAATCATTAAATATTAGCATCTGTCGATGTATTTGGGAAGTGGAGAGAGGCAAGTTACAGATCAGTCAAAGAATGGACAGCTGGATACTGTGTACTCCGCTGGTAGCTTTACTTTTCTCCCACAATATGACAATACAGCAGGCAGGCAGGTGGTGTCACCGACTGAGCTGTTCAATAATACCGTGGCAATCAGCCAGAGGCATGAGTTTCCTGCTCACTTTTGTCATCATAAAACCTTTGTCTATATTTGATCTGCGGTGTTATTAGTATGCACTGATGCAGCAGGAAATACTCATCTGAAATCTTGGAAGCAGAAATACCTCTCGCGGCCGAGGTATTCAGTCTGGTGGAGGTGTTTCAGGCCCCGGTGCAGGAACCTGACTTTGTGGGTGATGTGATTACATTGTTATTCAGCCTGGGACAGGAATCTTCAAAGGGAATGTTCAAAGCTCGGGGGTTATCTCAAAGCAGCTCGTAAGACCGGTGGTCAGTGGGAATTTGTCCTTTGGTTGACTGTTTCATGTTAGAACTGTTAGTGTGGCTGCTTATTCTATATTTCAGTATAAATCACAAGCAATTTGCTCATTTAAAAACCCAATTCAAATTAAAATTCAGTTTAAATCGATCAATATACTTTATATATAATCACCATATAAATATATATATGTTATATTATAATTTTTTTGTTATCACTATTATCGCTATTATGTAGTCATATTATTTCTTTATATTAATCTTGTCTCTAGGTGGAGGCTTCAGATAAGCCCAGTGTTTTTTTTGCCTCTTTCTGCACTGTATATTATTAATTTATTGTTTTGTTATGTTGTGTAGTCTTACATTGTGCAAAATAAATAAAAATATAAAAAAATAAAAAAATAATAATAAATAAATAAATAAATAAATAAAATAAAATATATATATATATATATATATACACATATATATTCACGCCATGTATGAGATGTGAGAGATTACTATCTTTATGACTTGCAAGTGTTTCTTTCCACCTACCTCTTTACAATGACTTCATATGCATTTGCACTTACTCTTACATTTGCTTCTCATAATATAAAAAGTCTAACATTTCTCATGCAGTACACTTTTTACAATGATAGTCATTACTTTAAAGAAAAGTACTAAATTTGAGGGTGTTCATATTGTATTACTAGTGTTATTTGCTGACTCCCTACAGTCCCAGAGCAAAATGATCATTATATAATAACAGATAGGAGAGATAGGTAGTGGTAGTGGTGTTTTGGATGTGGGATATTGTTTGTAACTAAAGGGTATATAAGAGGAGCTAGAGGAAACCATAAGAAGGGGAAAATAATGTATTTTAAAACCTCATGGTGGTAGCACAGCCAGTGTTAAAGAGCTCAAGGAAGCAAATCAAACATAATGCTGAGAAAAACCCAGCTCCCAGGGCCCCAGACACCTCTGATCCACACTGTTATCAAATATTCTTTTGTCCAACTGCTGTTTACAAGGTCTGAGCGCATGGAACACTTATTTCAGTTAAGTGTCTCATCATTCCACTTCAGCGAACACCTCTGCTCAAAGCGCCAGTCAATGTCACTGAATTCAGTAAAAACTTTATTTGTAGCCGAGCACTTCTGTATTGACAATCTCCCTTGTATCTCTTGTACTACACTTTGCCAAGGTTGCATTGCATCTGCTGCCGAATGACAAATAGCCGGTCTGCTCTCGGCTTCACCTCTCCGAGGTGAGCCGGCTCTCCACTTTGATAAATTATGATGATACAGAATATGGGCAAAAGAAAACACATTGGATGTACACACTGACTGCTACCAGACCAGACATACTTCCCTGCTTCTTTGGGTAACGATTACAAAAAGTCGAAGCACTGCAGCAGCTCGCGATGCCAAAAGCAGCAGAGTGAAGCAGAAGATAAAAGATGCATGCCTCTGTCTGGTGGGCTAACAAGCAAAGGCAGGCTCACCTGGGTATATAAAAAAATTATTGAATACACGATTGCACAACGTGACTGAGCAAACAAATATCAGATAATCATTGCTGCTCTGAGGACGCCAGAGTCAACAAGACTCATGTCAATTATTGCTGGCATGAGGTTCAGCAGAACAGAACTGAAATTATAGTTTGGCGTATCGTCAGGAGGAAATCACGCCGCCTCATAATTGCTAGTGGTATGAGCTCTAATGTTTTTTAACCAGGCTGTTTTGCAATCATTAAACCACAAATAAATCATGAGGAGCATAATTGAATCTCTCATACTTTATGTCATTATTGTTATTGGTGATGTGCGATAATCAACCTCCACAGTGGTTGTTATACTAAATTTAGAGGGGGAAATTGGAAAATACGCAGTTAGCAGGAGGAGATCTTATTTTTTGTCATCAGTGTTTTGAGAGATTTCGGTATTATCTCAGCATCACACACCCGGGGCATCATAGTGTGGGGAGTAATGGAGCGAACGTCCCTGGGTCCCCCTACATGAGGAAGGCTCTCAAGAAGCTATTTATTGTGTTCAGTCCGGTCCTGAAATATGGTCGGACAAAAATAGTTGGTAATTGTGCCGATGTTGATGACTGTTGGAACAGTAGGAAAGCTTTCAGGCAATAATGCCATTACAAAAAGTGAAAAGAGAAATTACCCCTCTATGTCCACTGGATGTGGTTGCATTGCATTCTGGTTCCATTGTTGCTGCTGGAGATGATCTCCAGCCATTCTGTGCTCATGCTGTAGGTCCCTTTTTGCAGAGAGGTTAAGGTCTCTGGTGCTTTAAATTTACTTGTGAGCTTGTCAGCTACAAATATACAGTAATCTTTTCTCAGCAACCTAACTACAGTATAAGGTTAAGTGTGATGGGTGATAGGAAAAGGTTGTGGTTATGGCAAATAAACTATGCTCAAGGTCAGATAGCCATTAAAGGTCCCATATTGTAAAGAGTGATATTTTCATGGCTTTTATATTATAAAGCAGGTTTAAGTTCTAAATATAAACACTGTGAAAGTATCGAAATGCTTAATCCACAGAGAAATACACACAGCCCATATTCAGAAACTGAGCATTTGAAACAAGCCGTCAGGATTTCTGTCCATTTGTGATGTCACAAATCTACAATGTTTAGACCATTTCACAGTTTTAAACGTAAATGTTCTAAATGGGTCCCCAGTTTATTTCCTGTTGCAGTGTATGTGAATGACATCAGCTGACAGGAAGTAAACAGGGACCGAAGCAGTTGCTTAGCAACGCAATTCTGTTGCAATTCCATTGTAATTCCATTGAAATGTACTAAAACGGAGCGTTTCGGACAGAGGGTATATACAGGTATATCCAGAAAAGCATGTAAACATGTTCTAGTAAAAAAACCCAAAATACAAGTATTAACCTGAAAATGAGCATATGTCCCCTTTAACACTTAAAAAAAGAACAGTGATTGCAGGTCTGTGAATGAACTTTGGTCTCTGTGCTAAATGTTCATCTACCTTCCTGACATCCACACCCTTAAAGGGGCGCACTACGTAAATCATGAGCTGCAGAATGACCCAATGTGAATGTAATCTCTAGTACACTGGACTGTTGTCACCAGATAAACCAGATACGTCAAGATTTTTTTTGTAGATTTGTGTAATCTTGTTTAAAGCTGCAGTGGGTAGAAATGGAGCAAATATGATTAAAAAAAGTAATTTTTTCATAAAATGTAATGTAAAGTAATGTAATGTAATGTATGTCACTATATCCTGAAAGTAAGGCATGAGACAGGTAATCTGAAAAAGAATCATGTGCTTCTGTGTCTTCCGGTGCTCCTAACGGCATCTGCAAGATTTCACAGACTGGAGGAAAACAACCAATCACAGCTGATCTGGAATCTGCCATCCAGCTGCTGTCTATGAGAGCTGACTGTCAATCAGTCGTGCACTCCGATCAAACGGTCAAACTAGGCAGCGCTGATCAAATATGAATCAATATTCTGTTACTGTAATGACTATTTCTCGCATCAAATGTTTTCAGAATCATCTTGTAGTGTACTGTTTAGCTGTAAAATGAGAAAGTTTGTGACCCCAGCAGCCATATTGAGATCAAGTTGAGGAAATACCAAGCACCGCACACCAACCGGAGCACAGCCAATAGGAACGCTCTCTTTCTCTGAAATGACCTGTGATTGGTCAAAGTCTCCCGTCACGGGCTAGATTTTTTAAAGCCTGAAAACAGAGCTATGAGGAGGAGCAGAAGTCTAGTTTTCTCTCAGAACACTTGAATTACAATATGTTGAAAGGTTATTATGGACTTTTTGCCCAATGATGCCTAAAAAATGCTGCCTACAGAAGCTTTAACTGGACCCAATGGCATGGCAAATGTTGGGGGACATCCAGGATAGCTCCAGAGTTCAGCACCCTGGACAGCGGCTGTGACACTAAAACCTTAAAACAACCATGAAGGAGATACTATTCCACCATGTTCTCTCTCTCAAAGCAAACCTCAAGTATAAATAGTATCCGCTGCTGCACTTGCTTCAGCATGACATCTTACATGATGAATAACATTCACACCACGATAGCAGCGTCTGGAAAAAATCAGCCTATTGGTTTTTTTTCCATAAGTTGCCACCAGCAGAGAAGCTAATGTTGACTTTGTTCTGTGTGCTCAGTGATCACTATCATCACTGTACTTTAGAAAAATGTAGTTACACATTTAAATGCTCCGTAATGCTCATGCTGACTCTCTGAGAATACAAAGACAACACAAGCTCCGTTGAAATGGCGAGATTTGGCAGATGTTTTTTTTAGAAAACGTATTATAGCTGGAGAGGGATCCGTTTATCCTGAGACCATGAAACTTTGATGTTGCAGCCGTAAACCTTCAGTGTTCGGTATCAGCCATTTCTGCTGAACCTTGACTTTTTTTTTTTCCCGGGGAATCTGCAAAGCTGCTTGGCGCATCTTGAGAGAGCATGAATAGATGCTAGAGCAATTAAAAACGGCGAGATGAAATCATCCCCGCTCAAATGTTCTGCTCTATTCCCTTGTCAAGGAAACACGGCCTCTCCACAGTAATCCAGCGTTAATAGGACGGGTTCAACCAGAGTGTCAAGAGCAGCCAAAAGCTGGGGATTTTCAGAGCTGTCTGACAACTAACCCACTTCCAAAAACCACTCCATAAGCATTGGGATAATGAAGCTTATGCACCAGCCAGAAAGTACGGAGCTGCAGCACAGCGAGCAAAACAAATAAATACGCTTCTTGCGATGTATAATTAGTGCTCGGGGTTCATGGAAAGTGTTGTTTTTCATGTACACAAGTGTTAGATGAGGGAATACACGGTTACACTCAGTGTACGACAAGCTGTTTCTGCCTCGGCCTTGGAGTTAGACTGTGTGTGTGTGTGTGTGTGTGTGTGTGTGTTTGTGTGTGCCACATAGAGACTGATATTGTAACAACTCCAACATTGTGTCAAAACAATATAATAATACTGTATGTTCCTCTATACTTTTGTAAAATGTCATAGGTTTTAATTGTTTTCATTTGATTATTATATATTTTATTTTTTACTCAAAATTTGATCAAAGACAAAATGTCATGATCTCAAATTTCCAAAATAAAATGTGTCTTAAAGGGATAGTTTGGGTGTTTTGAAATACAAATTGCGGCTGTATGAGGTACTGATCCATAGTCGGTGTATTACCTACAGTAGATGACGGTCGGGACACCCCCAGTTTGGAGAAGCAGACAGGAGTTCCAGCATAGGAGCAAATTAATGTACTGCTGTGGATGGGGGCAGCAGCAAAACAGATATTAGACACCTAAACAATCAATATCAGTTTAAGTGAAGGCTATGTAAGGGATAATGTACAGCAGAATCCCAGACAGGGTGAAGCTGTTACATTATCCCGCTTATTACACGGCTACTTGGTAAATGGACTTGCATTTATATAGCACTTTTCTAATCTTCCGACCACTCAAAGCTCTTTACACTACATGTCAGCATTCACCCATTCACACACTGATGGCAGAGGCTGCTAAGGTGCCAATTTTGCCCATCAGGATCTAATCTAAATACTCTAATCTAAATACTCATTCACACACACCGATGGCTCAGCCTTCAGGAGCAATTTTAAGTATCTTGATCAAGGACACATGGACATGTGACCTGGAGCAGCTGTGGATCGAACCACCGACCTTCCGATTGGTTGACAACCTGCTCAACCCTCTCAGCCACAGCCACCCATAGCATGAAGCGTTTTTATCGTTTCCACGGTTATGTGCAGATACTCTTGTGCACCATATATTGTAGATCAGTAGTTAAGCTCTTGACTCTTTTAAATTGCTATACAATAACCATGACCATCAACATTCAAAGAGCATTGAGACGTTGTAAACAACTTGAGGTCACTTCTCCAGATCCCAGAAACTTTTGACCCGACCTGTTTCTTTTTTTTTTTTAAAGCGGAGGAGGTTAAATCATTGTCGAGAAAGTTGCATCATGAGAAAAAGAGGAGAGCAACACGATGCTGACTGCAGGCAGGCAGCAGGAGATAAAGAGAATACAAATATAAACAAAGCTATGGAGTAGCAGGTCTCACTCCCAGAGCACAGGAGGAGAAATGCCACTTCTTTTTCTGCTTTTCTGAGAAAATATTGCACCGGGCTTGTGTACAAATACAAGGATCAATTTAACAGGGCCAGTTGGAGTTCTATGATATGCTTGAAAATGATTGTTAATACCATAAATATTCAGCAGTATTTATAGACTGTTTTTAAGTTTACTTTAGTTAATGTTAGAGATCACATTGCAACGGCTTGACAAGTTGTCATCAGACTTTTAGAAAAGATACCAGACTGAAAAGAAACATTGACTATGGCCACAATGCAGTAGCCCATGTCAGACTGTGAAAACATTAAGTCTGTGTCAGTTAGAATTGTATCTGGCCACAAAAGAGATAACAATTTCTTATATAACAATGTCTAACAACTGGCAATTGATAAGCAAGGACATAAATAAAAGGAAAGAGAGGATGAATATGATGACTGTCGGGTGAGAAAGAGAAATTGTTGTGCTTCCACATAACATGAAAATGAAAACGAAAATGTCCAGAGACAGCTCCTGGAACATGATCAATGTGCCAACTTCTAAACTTTTTGCACTCATTGACTGCTTTAAAATAAAAACACTCCTTTGATTTGGCAGCTAAATATATCAATACCTTTAAAGTTGATTAAAGTCCTGGTTGATTTGGCGACACCTGCTGGTCATGATAGCAAGTGCGATTTATACTACGGGTCCCAGTATTCTCAGTGCAGCAAACACACACTGTTTTTTAGAAATACAACAAAAGAGCAACTGGTGTATCTGGTTTACAGTGCAGCCAAACAAACTAAGGCTGTTTTAATAAAAGAAGTCAGTAAATAATCTGCTTTTTTCATCATGCCATGAGCAACTACGTTCTGATTACATGCTGTGCACATGTAGTTTTCCAGCAGGACACAGTAAGTAAGTTAGCTTGCTGAGGAGTTGAAGGTGCGCAGCCTTTAATCAACCATTAAAACAAAAGTTGCAGTCGTATTTTGTATATGCATCTTTGATGAGCAATCACGGTGAGCGCTAACCTCTGTGATAAATACCGCTGTGTTTCCTGTGACTGCGTCACAATAAAAGCCACCCCACGTTTTGCCAGTGGAATGCTTTTAAAATGAAGAATAAACTTAATCCAGCTGTGATAGAGCTGTAGGACAGTGAACGGTACACAATGAGGCTGATATCGATCAGATCAAATTACATACAGTAACACTGGATTACATGCTGCATCGTTGCCTGTCAATCCCATGTGGGTTTGAAGGCAATCTGAATTCAGTGCAGGAATGGTGGAGTCCGCCACTAACATTAAAACATAGAGGTCATCACTGAATAATGTAAATACATTGAATGGCTAATGCTGAAAAAGCCAAACATGTACTGTAGTATCAAAAAACAAGCTTTTATTAAATGGAACTCATAAGGATTGTAACTTTAAGGGATATCAAAGTGAACATAGCACTGTTTAAATAGCTACATTTGAGTTATACACATCTCTGCATTTGGAAATCCAAGTGGTTCATCAGGTTACACATGGTGAATGTGGAGCTAACAACATGAACTATAGCATCACAACTGTAGGTCTATAACAAAAAGAGTGTCAAGGGGAGTAGGTCCAATGTAATGAACACGATAATGTAAAAATATTAGTTCAAAAGAATGAATTCAGTATTTTTAGGAACCTATTGCTGCTAGCCTGCTGCTGACACACATGAAACGTGTGGACATTAAAGGCAGGGTTGATGATGTTCTCCAGTCTACACTATTTGTTATATTGGATGAAATGGTCTTTACACTCCGACAGCGATCCATTACTGATGAGCTCTGAGAAAGGACTGGAAAAGAGCCGTCATCTGTAGCTGCTGTAATCCTGTAAAAACGTCTACCAATCACTGCCTCACGGACCGCTTGGAAAGAACCAATCAGATGCCTCCCTGCTCGTACTCTACCTTTGGCGCGCACCAGCCTGAACTCAAAGCGCGTCGCCGCCGCACGTTTACTGTAGAATGGAAGAGAAAATTCAGCTAAAGTAGCACTACCGCGGTTACTTGTCGTGAGGTAGCGTTGTAGAGTTAAGGTCCTCTCTCTGCTCTGAGTCTTTGAAGTATGCCTCAAGGGGAGGGTGGGGGGTTTAGACGTAGCTCCTGAGGCGATGCTACATTCATATTATGCTAGCTTTCCAACATCGTCAACCCTATCTTTAAGCAATTAGAGAACACAAATTAAATAATTGAAAGCATGATTTACTTAAAGCTCGGGTTGGTAAACATTTTAGTTATATTTGTTGAAATTCTCATTACATTCTGACAGCAATCAATAAATCAAATGCTCTGACAAAAAGAAAAGAAAAAGAAATCAGGTATCTGTGGCTGTTGATTATAATAAGCTTGTCCAGTCATTGCATTTGGGTTGGCTACCTGCATGTCTACCTACCTGTCTGCGTGCACTCATTGTGCGTCACTGGAGTCTTCCAGCAGCTGCTAGCTTGACAGCTGTGAGTGCTGACGTTGAACAGCCATGTTCGGTGTTTATGTTCATTATGAGAATATAACGGGGAGTGTCTTTGAAGGGAGGCCTGAAGGGACGGAGTGTCACTGTTGCCGACTTACACCAACTTTTGGAGTGAGTGCTGCTACTTTCATTAGAAAAGAGTTGTCAACACTAGGCTGGGTTTTCTGTTTATATCATTTTTTAAGTCTACCGTACTCATGCTGGTTTCTTAATATTACCAACCCTGTTTTAAAACAAGGGCACAAATAAAAGCAAAAAAAGAAAATACTCCACATTCTGCCAGGCCATAAACATCCTTTTCCACAAGCTATAAAACAACGTCCTTTATAAATAGGTGAGAATTCAACGTTTGCCTCCACAACTCTGTCAGCCGGATGGACGCTTGCTGTCATTGACCGTAGCTCTCTCTGTGTTCTAACCACACTTCCTGTCCGCCTTCCCAAACTTCTCTTGTTAAATGTGACATCTGATTAGCTCGTGGCATTGTTCCACTGAAGAGCGACGTCCCTTCGACACACTGGAGTGAAGTAAAGGACAGCGTCGCCCCCACCATCCACCCTGAGCTATTCCAGACACAACAATTAAGGTTGGGAATTAATCAGTGTATAGGCGGCAGGGTCCTTTTGATAAATTGTGTATGAGGGAGGCGGGGGGGCACCGGTAGAATATTCACTAAAATAAATTAACACTATTTGACCTCAATCTTCTTAACTTCACTTGAGTTAGGAAACACTTTAATCACTTCCAATTAATTGGTTTCTAACTATGTTCATAATGAGAAGAATGTAGAGGCTTAATGGAGTGATGGGCTTGAATAGGGACAGTTCCAACAGGGTTTGAGCTTTACATAGCCTGTCCTGACCAGCTCATAGATAGTGCTCTTTGATAAATACTACATTCCCTGCACGTTAACACATTTTTCTTCATGATTTTGTTCTTCACTTATTTCTTCATGTAACATTATTGAAAAAAAGGTTTTAAATATATTGCTCCCCCATGTCCCGCTCACTTATCACAGTCCACAGTGAAGACTTCAAATACAATGCAACAAATACATTGTCCATTAGTTGTGTCACTGCAGAACAACTGCTGATTTGAATGTTTTTGTATCCTGATTGAGCCCATTCATCTGTCATTCAACTCCAAACTCCCAAAATGATTAAAAAAAACCCACTATCATAGCAAAGAAGTGCTCCTCTGGTGCACTGCAGGTCCTTTTGTCATCATTCTGGTACGGGGCAACAATGCCTGCAGGGAGAGTTATTTGCAAATTATACATTTCCATATCTGCCAAACAAATCCTCCAAATCAAACAACAAAATGAGTTTTAGTAACTACTAGGGATGTCACGGTACCAGAAATCTAGTAGTCGATACCAATACCAGTGAATTTCCATGATTCTCGATACCAAATTCGATACCATGGTAAAAACAAAACAAAATAACAATAAATCCCCTGTACTGTAATTCAACACGTACTCTTTTCTTTAAAACATTTGAACATTACAAAAAAAACAGAGGCATGTAGCCTTTAAGTAATAAATAAAAAGAATTGACCCAATTTGTTCATTTTGGCGTATCAGCGGCATGTTATCAATCGATAGTCAGACGACGTATGCTACATACTGACCGTGAACGCATCTGGTCCGTCAGCTCAGAGTAGCAGGAGCAGGAGCAGAGGATTTATTGTCGAAGTGAAAAGCAAACCTATTTGCACCTATTTGGCAATAATTCACGTTTAATCTCAATGCTATAAGGGAACCATAACGTTAATGGGGTAATCGCCGCGAGGTGGATGGAGCCGTCACAGCCGGTGTGCACGGAGCAGTGGCGCCAGGTACACTCCCCGCCACCCGACGGTAAAGATCACAGTCAACGCTCTGCACATGTTGACCGTCATCTTTTCTTGTAAAATATCCGGTGTAATCGGTAACACTGGTGTTGTCACAAGTTTATTAACCGGTTTCCTCACTGTCACATCACTACCAGTGACCATTAAAGGCATCGTACGGTACCATTGGTACTGTAGAAAAAGAGTACCGTCATGTTTTTAGAATTTTGGCATCGACTTGGTACCGAAGTATCGGTTCTCGTGACAACCCTAGGAACTACCTTTAAAGCCTTGTCCAGACCAACCGAGTGAGCAGCGCGTGGCGGCTGCCTCGCTGAACGGCTGCCTCGCTGTAGAGGCATGCAAGAACAACAAAGTTTTCTTCAATAATTCAAGGTAACACAGGGTGAGTAGTCGATATACAAATGGTTATTTTGGGCATGAAGTATTCCTTTAACATGTTTCATAAAGTACTTACAAACAGTACTGGTCTACTGCATCCTCACTTGTGACTTCTTGAAATGATCTTCATGAGAATTAATACTCTCTTGCACTCGCAGCCTATATTAACACTGATGGAGATGGAATGTGGTGAGTGGTCCCATTTCATTAAGTATTTCTGCTTTACTGATTACTACAGCGCTTCCCTAAAGAAGCAATCATCATCCTGGGTATATCCAATGTTCCACGGGAACAAAGTTGGCACTCCAGTGTAGTTAGCAGTAGTTTTGGCCTCAGACCATCGACCGCTGCGCTCCTTTATTGATGAGAGGATGATCCGGGGGGCTCTGTGCTACCTGGCTGATTGATTTACTTGGATTCCCTCGAAGACAAAGATCAATGTCTGCCGTTGATGGTTCAGAGATTACACAGGTGTAATAGAGACACCACTCATTTCAACTTTTTGAACCAGACTTGGAAAATGATGTGGATCAACATTTCTGTCATGTTTAAATCATGAACGTGAGGAGAGAAGGCCGGGTATAAGGCTTTAAAACGGGTGGATTGATGATTCACTGCAGGAAACGATGATGTGGTGATGGCTCACGAACTGATAAAAGAAGATACGGCTCTTTCTACGGTTTTACAGGGACAAACATTCACTGCTCAACAGAAAAGAAAATCAGGGTCTAAGATGACTACTGGTCAACCTTGAGCTAATGGAAACTAAAGCACAATGTTTTAGCCTCTCACAGCGTCCCTTTTAAAGTCTGTGTAAAGCAAAAAAAAAAAGGCATTCTGGGTTTGTCACACCACAGAACAATGTGTTACTAACCACCCAGCCAAATTTGAATAATTAAAAAAAATCGCCAGGTATATAAAATTAGCTTTCAAAATCAAGGAAAAAATAACATCTGCTCTGAGATGCTGGAGGCGTGTCCGCTGAAGGCGCTGAAACCTGAAACCACACCCACAAGCAGGGGAGGTTCAGTTTGTCAGGATTCCATTAGTAGCGGCGAGCAAAGAGGGAAGAACCCAGTGCTGAATCGCCGTCAGACAGGCGAATTGGGGAAACGTGGCGTACAGAAGACCGCTTGCCAGGTGTCGCTCGGGGGCCTGAGTCCTTCTGATCGAGGCTCAGCCCGTGGATGGTGTGAGGCCAGTAACGGCCCCCGTCGCACAATCTGCCCGGGGGATTAGGGACAGCCGCTCGGTGTGGGAGATCCCCTTGCGGGACCTCTGGTGCATTTCATCCGAGGCATTCATTCGGCTTGGAAAGGCTCGGGGCGAGGGAAGCTTCACGGCTTCACAGCCGCGAGCTTTACAGCGCCCCCCCACCTGAACCTCTTTTACAAGTTTACTTAAAAAGAAGAAATATACATTGGACACGGGATGGATTACAATCATAGAAATACAATACAAAAACAGTGATAAAGGTGCGAATGCCCAATGTGGGGCTCAAACCCACAACCCTGGGAGTATAAGTTTCTTGCTCTACAGACTGAGCTAGCCAAAATAACCCTTTGTAATTTAATTCTATTTTGGCTTTCCAAAACCAGGTTTCTGAAGATGGGTGGAGTTATGTTAAGGATGGCTCCGGTGCATCATCGAGCCATGATTTCAGTTCCGCCTAAAAATCCTAAAAAAACAAAACTGGCAAAAAACAGTTAACCGGTCTAACTCCACAATCCAGTACAACAATATTCACAGTCTTTGCACATTTTCAGTCATTATTTTCCAACATTTTTAATGTGTTTAGAAACAAATTTCTGAACTTCCTTTACAGGGCCTTTAACGCTGCCACCTTGACTGGCGGAGCCAAGCATTCTTGATGACGACAGACTCGTACTCTGGATGACTTGTGGAATCCCGCTAAGCCTGATGACCTTTGATACCATTTGAAAGCTAATCCTCTCCCACAACATCTTCATAAAAAAAAAAACTGCCATTGAGCAGATCAGTTTCCAATTAAGAGGGTAAAAATAGAAGCAGACACACACATTTTACTGGGAGCACATTACTCATTCAAATTTAAATCCTATCCCCCTGACAGCTTCTTCGACAGAGCCTTGCTTTGGCAAAGAAAATGACACCACAAATCAAGACGCCCAAACTGTTTTGGATTACACAGAAGAATGACTCAGGTGAGGCTTGCAGCTTGTATTGTGAAATCTACTTTTTTTTTTCAGTGAGCAGTTTTCAGACATTGCTCATAATTCCATTTTTCACTCGTACAAGGCCCCTCGCCTTGTTTAAACACAGTTCAGAGAGCCTTGACGGCAGGGATACCCATAAGAGATGGCATGTCAGGGTGAGGAATAGGCTAACTAATGAGGACTCTCATAATCCTTTAGCTCGAGCCTAATGGGGCATTTAAAGGAAGACAATGCATCTTCTGGCACATAACCCCACTCTTCCTTACACTCTCATTTGTAGGAAATCATGTTTCAAGGGGAGCACAATTAGCTAAAGCAGTGATAAAGAGCCGCAGAGTTTTTTTTTTTTTTTTTTTTTTATTAAAATAATATCCCACTTCAGAGCATGCATTAATCAGTACTGCCACTACATTATAATACTCACAGGCACCCATTTTAATCCATTATTACCATTCAGCGTGATGATGGAATGTACTATATCTCAGGTGCATATACAGTCCACATTTTTCTTTAGATCATTTCTTCATGAATTGTATTAATTGTTAGGGAATTTTGTTAATGTGACTTTAATGAAACCATTTGTTTTTCCTCACTGCAACAGGCTCAAATCTGCGGCGCGATATGATTGATAATAAGCTGCCGTTGCGGCTGTGAATAATCGTAGCCCATCCGTCTTGCTTTTTTTTTTTGCGCTCGGCGTTAAGGTTCCTGGCTACCGGCCCGGAGTGAAACGATCCGCTTTCACCCCGAGGAGATGTTGCAGTCACAGGGCTGGGATCTCCCAACTTTCCGGCTAACGCCCCCCCCTGCTGTTCACTGTCTTCCTATTATAATACTATGACCTCATCCCTGGTATATCCATGCGCCTGCCCCCTGTGTGTTCCGTCTATGAATATGTATGCCAGTGAATAATAACAGGAAAATCTTTGTCAAATCGCCGCTGGCTGTCTCAGCCGTGGCGCCTGTATAAAAACCCAAGCTGCAGCCTCTCCTTTTCTTTGTCCTGCATATTCCTCTTTTTGTTAAAGGGCTAATCCTCTCCCAGTAAAGTCATGAAAAATCCCCTGGATCACATATTCGTACACCAAGGTAACCAGGTTTTTGCCTGGAACGGGTGCCGTCCAATTGATTTTACATGTCACGCTGCCCTACCAATGGAAAAGTCATTTGTAATATTTGTTTGAGCCCTTTAAACACAACTTATAAAATGGCACCTGGGGTTTTTTAGAGGTTGCGTTATTTTATATGCGTCCCATGCCAAGTTGTTAATAACAGGGATAAATTTGCAAAGCTTGCTGTATTTGAGCTTTATAGAAAGCGAATGGTGTGTGTCATGACAAAGGCATGTCACATAAGCTTAATAGTCCTCTGCACTCTTCCATAAAGTGTGACCAACATAACAGGTTATATATATTCCCCCTGCCTCTAGCTATCTTTCAGAATAATGAGACCAGTGGTATTTCACTGCACCTAAAGGTCAAAGTAGTTTAATTTAGACATTTCTCTCTAACGCGAGTTAGTTGGAGAAAATGAATCCAACAGATACTGTATGTGTTTCCACCTGCATGAATCCCAGATGCATTATTGCAGCAGGACGTTCACCTTAGTGGGCAGTCGCGCATCATTTGGGCAACCCTTTGCTTTAAATGAGTGCTTGTTAACACGGGAAGAGCAATGGAGGGAGGTGAGGGGTTGTGTGTCCGGCACACTGGCCTCAGAAGGGAGTTTGTGGTTCATCTGCAGGTAGCTCTACCAGAAATCAGCATGACCTTCACTCGACCGACGGCGTCGTCGTCGTCGTGGAAGCGTAGCACTTACTCTCTGGTTCACCCCCCACCCCCTCCCAGGTAAATCAGCCCAGTCTCACCAAATGTTGCATGGATGAAATGCTTGCTTTTGGTGTGTTATTTCACGCCATGTAGTCTGTACTGACTGCAATGTAAACACATCCGTGTGAATATGCTACGCTCAGAGCTAGTGACGTAGAATAAAACGTGAGAAAGACTGTTATGGTGAGTCGGATGGGTCAAACAAACACAGGACTTTCATCCAAGAGACCGTTGTTCGAGACCGACGTTTGTGTGTTAAATGTTGTTGTGTTATGGACGTTTGTGACTGTTTTTTGTTATTTTGAGACCTAACATAATATTTTTCCTAAACCTAGCTAAGAAGTTTTGTTGGTTAAACATTACCGCGACCGTTTCATGGTAACGACGTGGCAATGACAGATGAATGACCCAAAAAGTCGTTTCACAATGTTCATCCCGTGACATGAAATGACAGACGAAAAGCCTAAAATGCCTTATCATGAAACATGGAATGTCATTAAAATATTGTGCTACATACGCCTTCTGATGAGATAAGGCCATGGATGTATAAAGAGAACTGGATACAGCGTTGGAGCGTGTGTCAGAACACGCAGTGCATCGCAGTTTTGTTGTGTACGGGGCTGCGTAGCCGCAGGCCATTCAGGGTGCTCGTGCTGACCTGTGTCCCCCGCCAAACGCGCCTACAATGGGCACGTGAGCATCAGGATTGGACCACAGAGCAATGGAAGAAGGTGGCCCGGTCTAATGAATCACGTTTTCTTTTACATCATGTGGATGGCAACGAGTTCAAGTGTTGACTCGGCCTCCAAATTCTCCAGATCTCGATCCAATCGAGCATCTGTGGAATGTGCTGGACAAACCAATCCACAGAGGCCCCACCTCGCAACTTACAGGACTACCTTCGGAGGTCTAGTGAGTTCCATGCCTTGATGGGTCAGGGCTGTTCTGGCGGCAAAAGGGGGACATATTAGGCAGGTGGTCATAATGTTACGGCTGATCGGTGTATAAACCACTTCATTTGGAGGGCAAACCAAAAGTGAGCCATCACAACTCTATTAGCTTCAGCACGGCAATAAAATCACATTAACCTGCTAGTATGAGGGCCGCGCTCATTACCCTGCTGGGGCTCTGATCAGCTCTGTAGACTGGGATGTCTACTAATGGAAGCTAGCCAATATCATAGGCACATGCAGGGTCATGAGCACAGGCCAGAATGTCCGTTTAGACTTGTCACTGGTCTCAGGTCTGTAAATACAAGAACAAGTTTAATTCAGTCACCATAAAATGTGTGGCCCAAGCTATGAACATAAACTAGTGAATGCAATGTTATTATGGCTGTTGTTGGGAAAAATATGAAAATAAGAACTGAGTTATAAGAAACACTGAATAATCCTTGACTGCCTAATCATCTGCCAAACCTTGGAAAACCCCTCACTACGAACATGAATCACAGTACGCAGAGCCTTCCTTAAAATCAGTTGTTTTTCCTCTGCTGATTTGTGAAAAGCTCCAGCTGCGAGACACCCGGGGATAACTACCGCTGCTGTCCGTGTCACAGTACCATGGCGATAAAAAAAAATAAGCCTTGATACTCGCTCTCACCTTCGTGCGGTGCCTCTGGAGAGGGTGATTAAGCCAGCCTCCAAACTGTCTGTTTTGTACCGCCGGAACATCACCCAACAGGCTTGATGAGAGAAGGGGCCAGCAGGTCCGTGGCCACGTGGATATTGTGTCTTCATTATAATCCACACAGGGCTCGGGGGGCAGCATTGTTTAGGGAGGCAGCGCGCGTCTCTTCAGGCTAATCCGCAGAAGCACCAGCAGGAGCCGACTTTCCGGGCAGCACGTCCATGCATTGTCCTGTTAACACCCCAGCCTTCTCCAGTGGGGTGGAGATGAGGAGTCATCGATATTACAACTAAAAACAAACCAATATCCACCTCTTGGGATTGCAAATGTTCTTTGAAACATACAGTTAGTGACCTGGATGATGGAAGTTAGGATACTGCTTAACACATCACAGCTCAGCGTTTCTAAGCTCTCAGCAAGCCAGCTACTAATTAAAGTCTTAATATCAGGAGTCACTCAACATCTCGGTGAAAGGTGTATTTTGTTTGTATTTGCAAGAGTACACTGCTCGGGAACAGTGCTTGTTAAAAAATGTATGAGGATTTAATGGATGCGGTATGCTGCTATCCTGCACCATGCAGTGATGACAGTGCATATTTCCCTCTGAAATAAACTTTCAAAGTTGATTAGTGCATGAAAAGAAGTTTTTTTTTTTTTTTTTTCGCAGGAGTATGTAGCGCTTTAGAAGAGTCTTATAAGGCTGGAACAGAGAGCAAAAAGCCCTGGGCCACAGTACATTTTCAATGATGCAATTAACTATCTCTTAATTCATGTTTATCTCATGACTCGAAAAAGCCAAACAGGTCAATTATAGCCACTGGCTAGCAAAAACTACTTTAAGTGAGGTTGTGCATTTCGCTCCCTTCGTTGATGTGCTACAGTTTAATTATGATGAATCAAATGGAAAAGTGGATGATATGCAGCTATATTTCTCTTTAGCACCTGATGTTCAGAAGTCAATCAAATATCCTATTATACGCATAGATGATATTATTACTGTATGGGTGTCTCGAGCTTCCTGCAGTCGAATAGAGATACTCTACATAGCCCATAGTATGCAGAAACCTGAACTCCCAGACTCGGTCCAACAACACTGATGTTGGATGATCAGGTCTGGCTCTCAGTCGGCGTTCAAGTTCATCCCTTCTCAGTGAAAAGAACTGATAAATCAGAATAAGTAACTCTACTGGAGCTGCTCATAGTCAGAGATGCAGTTCACAAGGTTTCATGATATCACACAGCCGGGTTAAGGTGAGGATGATGATGAGAGAGAAGTAATATGCGAATCTCATATTTCTCTCCCTCAACAATTTACAGTGATTTTCCCTCTCAGTCACAGAAAGCAGCACACCTTCCATATAAGCAGTAATAACCTTGAACATATCTTCTGCTTTATTAATACAGCTCAGTCAGGACTGAGCTTATTTTAAGGCCGAGCCAGCAACTGATTAGCTTGTCAGGGAACCTCGGCTCAGCAGCCACGGCATGTGGGAACTTTAAAGGCATAGCCTATACAGTATGTAGCTATATGCCCAAACAGAACAGCATTATGTCTCCTATATATATGATCAAATATCAAGCAAAACGTCTCATTGATGGAGCATGTTTGACTTGGTTGTTGTTGGTCAGCTTCTTAAGTGTTGGTTTGTGCAACATTTTGATCAAGAGCAAGATCTATGCAACTACTGGCCAGATTGCTGTGGAATTTGAATATTCATGGTCCTCAAAAGATGAATTCTAAAGTTTTTTCGTGACCTCCTCACTTTCACTATTTCAACACTATGTGGCCAAATTTTCTACAAGAAAAATATCAACATCTAATGTGCCATGAAATTTAGTGGGCACATTCATTCACTTCACTCACATTCACTCCCCAGAAATGGGATGTGAAACTGTTGGTGTATAAAGAGAAGAGCCAGAATGATAAGACCAGAGCTTGTTCACCTTCACCCACTGTCTCCTTTCCTACAGGAAGCTCCAGGTCCAGTGGCATATGCAGGGGCTGATGTCCATGTCCATCAAAGGTCAGGGTTCTCCATGCGTTGCAGTAGGCTACATGGTGAAGAGTAGGGTTAATCCTTAGCAGATAGGTTGGTGCGCTAGGCAAGTTGGTGTCAATGAATGGTGACGGAGGGAACGTTTGTCGTCATGATTCAAGGAAACCAACATTAATTATTTGGATTGAACAGTAAGTGAACAGCGTTGACCCATCCAACCACCCCCACCTCCTCATTATGTGGTTTTGAGGCTTTAATTCACACGCCCACAGAGGTCGCTTATCCATTCAACACAAATATAGGTTGTGTTTAGGCATTGAAACCCGAGTTAGCGGTACCTACCTAGCCCTGCCGGGCCTCGCTCTCCCCTAGCTCCACCCTCTCGTCCAAACATGGTCACTTCAGGTTCCCAAAAACCCTAATTGCAGATCACCTCTCATTTGGAAAACCTGATGCTGACATTTTTCTTGGGAGGACAGTCTCAACATTTTGTTTTCACATCATTATTCAGTCCGACATTGTGTACGTGTAAGTGGAATAGGGGTTATTTTGCACTAACCAATCAATAATGACTGAATTTTCCATCCTGGTGATGTTTTTTTTTTCAGTTGAGTGGTTAGCAGGCAGCAGCTGCAAGGAGCAGTTACCTTAATGTTTGTTGTGTCGATCGAAGAATTGTGCATATTTAATAGCTCACAACTTATAATTGTTGTAGCTATAGGTCGCTTTGTAAAAAGATGGCGTCCCATTGTCAGTCCCACTTACAAAGCTATGAGTGGCTTATTATTTTTGCAACTAGGCCACAACCAGCAATGGGAAAAACACCAGACCTATTTAGCTGCCGAAAGAAATCTGAGATGTGTGAAATTCATTATCCATCCGTTTAAGGGATTGCGGGGGGGCTGGAGCTGATCCTAGCTGACATTGGGTGAAAGGGGGGTACACCCTGGACAGGTCGCCAGACTATCACAGGGCTGACACATAGAGACAGACAACCATTCACGCTCACATTCACACCTACGGGCAATTTAGAGTCAACAATGAACCTAACCTGTATGTCTTTGGACTGTGGGAGAAAACCTGAGTACCTGGAGAAAACCCACGCTAACACGGGGAGAACGTGCAAACTCCACACAGAAGGGCCCAGAACCGGGTTTGAACCTGCGACCCTCTTGCTGCGAGGCTAACCACTGCACCACCCGTGCTGCTCCAGGGGTAGAAATCTCTGGCTAAAATGTAAAAAATACACACAACATATATTTAATATGCATGAGGCCATGAAATTTGCTGAGCACCTTCATGCTCCCACAGAGCTCATTCAAATGTAATGACCTAATAACACACACTTTCGCCCTTTACCTTTGAGTGTGGCCATTTGGGACAGCTATAAACACTTTGCCTTTTGCACTTTGCACAATACTGTATGTAGTTTAGCAATGCCATCTTTCTTTATAGGACCAATTTTCCTTTTCAGTGGTCCTGTGAAGGTTTGGAAGATGTAACCTTGCGGCCTGAGCAGCTCCGGCCCTCCGAGGAGCAGAGGGGCTGATCAGGTGTGTCACTCTGACAGCAGAGTGTGAGTGGCCGACCACCGCTGGCCTTTATTAGCGATAGAGCAGCGCTGAAATCATGTCGGTGCTGACCTTCACCTTGACCAGAAATGCACACAGGATGTTATTAACTCCTTGAGGAGGAGGGATGGAGCTCTGCGGATGTGTTGCGGCACAGAGCTCATCACAGGTGAAATATTTCCCCTCAGCAAAACTGCCACACTGAGAATATGAGGATGTTCTGCTTTCAATACGGAAGTTGAAACTGCTGCCTTTTTTTGCGATGATGATGGCGATAACAACATGGGTGAGGTGAGAGTGAAAGTGGGGCCAAGAGCTGTAAATAAAAGGAAGGACATGAGGCTGCAGAATATAGATGAGGTAGTAAACAGTTGTTGGGTCTGCCTGTAATGACAGTTTGTCATCATTTCAACGGGTGCAGCTGAAACCACATGCAGCTAAAATGACAAATTCGGCTTTGAATTGGTCCGACTGAACGACGGAGGAAGCGGTCGCCTAGCGCCGAGGGCTGAGGATGCGGATCTTAAACTGTATCAAAGAGCGAGGGGGCTCCGGGAAAATCTCTCGCCGAGCCAGAGAAAATTAACCTGCGAGAGTCCAGTTCCCATTATTGCATCACTGGCAGAGGGTCACCATCTGGCAGAGATCTATTGCACAATTACCCGAGGCGCTACAGTGACTGTCTGCAAAATAAAGGCCCTCAGATGGAATCATAGAGGAGCAGCTGAATTCTATAACTAGGAGCTGGTCTGAAAATACAGATGTACTTTGGCCTTTTTTTTGAAAGCACCAATTTTACTGCAAACTTGCAGCATCAAAGCAATCGCTTGCCTTACCGTTGCTTCATTGTTGTTTGAAATTGAATTACTTGTGATACATTTTATGTTTACTTCTTAGCAATTTCAGGTCTCGCTGCAAACATAGTGTTTCATGTTTACTTGGAAACATTTTACAAACTAGCGAAGCATTTCCTCAAGAACGTGTGTGCGATTTCTGTCTGCATTGCTGCTGATTGGCTTGATTTTTGGATGACTTAATCCCCAATAATCCCATGAAAACTCATTGACCTTAATGTAATGACCGAGTTATAGATGTAATGTCCTCCATACATTCACTCCCACTCTATAAACCAATGCATTAAGGTCAATGAGTTTTAATATGATTATAAAGTCATCCAAAAAGAATGCCAGTTAGCAGCGATGTGCACAGTAGTCACTCGTATTGTCTTCAGAAAATTATTTATGGAAAGTATTATGGAAATATTAGAAACTGCATTAAATTATGCACACAATGATACATGAAGAGTATATGAAGCATAAACTATTTTTGAGTTACAGGTGAGAAAAGGCATGGAAGAACGATAATTGCTGTAAACATGCACAGTAGTACCAGATGAATACAAGTTAAAATTGATAACTGTTTAAGAATGACTAAAAGGTTTTAACAATGGAACACATTCAGGGTCATACATTAAGGGAAAGTGGAGCCTGAGATGCTGTCAAAAGGTCTGAAAGACAAAGTTTTCTCCAAAGTAAACCTCTCTGAGGGAACACGACAGTTCTTTATGCCTCACTGGTAAGCCAGATTTGCCGAGTACGTCAAGCTAGAAATTTGTGGTCTGAAACCTTATCCTCTGCAATCTGTGTCAGTCAAATCCATTTGACAAGTGGCATTTGAGACAGAGGGGCTTATTTCTTCGTTTTGCACAATCACAAAACAGTTTTGTCTGGAAGGAAATGGTTTCTGGTGAGCAAGGTGGGAAAACAATATGGCTGTGCCAACTGACAAGTCTTTATCTGGTGTCTGTCAAAATGTTTTGCAGCTAAAATACGACCAAACACAACGTGCCATCGAATAATGTTCTCCATGACAAGTCGTTGATTGGAAATATCAAGCAGATAAAGACTGGAAGAGGGCAAAGTCGATTGGATTTGTACAAATGATCGTTTACTTTCCCAACTGTTTTGAATTCAGTGTATGAAGTAGACTAATATGCAATATATTGTATATAATCTAAATAAATAAGATAAGAGATAAGACTCTACTGCTCCCCAAGGGGAAAGTCACATGTTCCAGCAGCACAGAGACGGGCTGAGGTCAGAAAAGAGATTCAGAACTATTTGAATGAACTAAATAATAAAAAAAAAAATCAATTAAGATTTTAAATAATGACGAAATGGCTGAAGTGGGTAACTACCCCAATGTTTGAAACAGGCAATCACCGTTATGGAAAGTTAAAGTTACATCTCCTCTCGATGTTCCTATTCATGACGTCACACACCCCCTTTTTATAGCATCAAATAACTAATTAAAACCATATAGATTGTATATAACAAGTGGATATAGCTACTGTGACATCATCCTTTGGTTTGTGGACTACGGTTTTGAAGCCTTGAGTCATTTTGGCCATTGTTATCTTGGTTTTTTTTGCAACCAGAAATGACGCAAGAGGGTGGAGCTAAGTAGAAATAAATGTTGAATAAGACATTTTTAAGCAGCCAAACGGTTCAAGCTGAAGTAGGCAAGTAAAGGCAACAAATATGATTAAAAAAAAAGTTGTGGCAGCAATTTTTGGGTTGATACCATTTGTTACACAGATTTGGTGCTAAATTTAACAATTTTCTTTCCACTGGAGAATTGATAAAAACGATCAATAATCCCTCCAAAATACCAGATTAAGACACCAAGACCTTGAGGAATACCATGGAAAAAGCCATGCTGTGATTTGGGGTAAACATTTTTGACATTTTGAGAGTTCTGCAAGAATTGCATGTTTTTGGCGATTGGATTTTGAGCACTTCTGTTGTGTAAACTGCTCAGAAACCCCCTTATTGTCAATCGAGCTAAGAAAGCCATCCATCCTTCTGGATGCTCTAGGTCTCTAGTTTGTGGCTGTAAAGTTTCAAGAGGCTGTGAACCACAGGTCATTTTATACAGTGAGGTCAAGTTTCAAAAAATGGTCTCACTACAATGAAATGGCTACTATGGGGACTAACATCATCACACATGAATGCAGTTGGGCTCATTGGATCCACAAGAGTCTCAGCTTTACAGTGATACCCATTGTATGTTTTTCAAGACTGTTTAGGGATCCCAGTATGCAGAAATATTCAAATACACCATTTTTAGAATAGGAGAAAATAACACATTTGTAATGTATGCAAACAACTGCATGGTTTTTGCCCCAAACTACATGTGATTACAGCATGTCTGTAAAAGGTGGGTACCCATAGAACCCATTTACATTCATATATCTTGAGATCAGTGGTCACGGGACACCTTTGAAAATCCCCATGCAAGTTTTACCTCTCCAAAATTTAGCGTAACTTCGTAGCGTTCTTTCCGACAAGATAGCATGACATGGTTGGTACCAATGGATTTCTTGAAAACTGAGCCCGCTACAACCTCTGAAAGACAGAAGGGATTTAAGGGGTTAAGTTACCTACCTATTAATTATCAAGTATGATAGTAATTAGGATTTCCTCTATGATTAACTGTTAAAACAGTCTTTTTTGGCAACACCTTTGGGGTCCCCTTCAGGAATTGCTCTTGAGAAATGTTGATGTTAATTGATAAAATGTATAGGGGTCCTGTGTCAAAATCTAGTTTTAAGACCTTTATTTTGCAGTTAATGTTGTAATGTAATGTGCACAATCCTAAATAATGTAATGTTTAATAAATTTACCAGAACTAATTTAATTAATAATACTACTAACTGCCTGTTAAACTCCCCTCTGGACATGCTTTTCTAACATCAACTGTTGTCTCAAAGTTTCCCGCAGCTTTTATCAGGGCAGTATGGAGATTGATTTATTTCCTCCCACAGACACACTATTATTCCAAGACAAACTTGGAAGCCTATCAGCTTATGTTAAGCCAGCAGCTAAAAATTTGAGTTTGCGCTTTGACTGTGAGCTGACGTTCAGTGGGCAAGGATGGGAGAAGGTTTTTGTAAAAATGCTGCCTTCTCCAGCTATAAGGAATATTTCAAAAAATAATGTTTTCCTTTCACAAGGTGACCTAGCAAAAGCAGTAGGACTACATGCCCCACTTTCGTCACATCTAGAGTATTGTTAGGCATTATATTTCCTTCGCAGCTAAAATAGCATACACCATTCACAGCTGGTACTAAATGCAACATTTAATTGGATGTACACATCACATTTTTGTTGATTTATCATGAGATTAATGTCCCTTTCAGATGATTATCTAGCTTTATCAGGTCGAAATTTTAATTCCTTTTTGTCGTTATGATCAAATACCTGCAAAATGAATGACATTCCTATATAAGCCTCAGCTGTACTCTGTGTTTAGTGCTAATATTAGCATTCTAACACACTAAACTATGATGGTGAACATGGAAAACATCACACCTGGGCATGTGGTGGCAGTGAAGGTGAGAGGTTAGGCCCCCTAACAGCTTAATCTAGCCATGCCCTCTGGCGTCCTCAAGTAATTTATATAAATTAAGAAAAAGAAGAAATGAAAATTGGAAAAAAAAATCAATATTTGTTGTCACAGGTCACCATGCACACACTGGAGGAACAGTGAGACTGCATTGAGGCGTAGCAGTAATCATGAGTAACATATCACTTCCTTCTTAAAGGCTTTAAGCCCAAACTTTGGAACCCCCACTGTAGCATATAGAAAAAAAAAAACCTTATTGAAACTAAGCTTTTAATGTCCTCTTCAGCACTTCAAAGCTGATTAATGCAAATTGATGGGTTTAATACCACACTTGAAGCCACTGCTAAATCCCTACGCGTGGCATTTATGCTTCACAATGCTCATAGTACTCTGTATTTATTTAATGGCTTTTATTCTATATGAACTTTATATCCATGTTGGTTAAAAAAAAAAAAAAAAAAAATCAAAGGTGGTTATTTCATCTAAAGTGGAACTGCTTTACACGTCTTGAAATAAGCATTCGAGAAATGATATTCCATTAGGTGTTTAAATGTGATGCCGGCAATCATTTCATCAGAGCAGATGACACATTTATCAAACAGTGGATATCTCATTTTGAAATGAATCTCTTCATTTCATGGCTATTCTTCTAAATCTTTTTTTCAATTTTTTTTCTGTATGGCAGAGCCCAAGCTGCTATGAAAATATAACTGATATTCAAGGTTTGTTTTCATTTCTCAGCCTACCCTTTACTTTAACTTGTTTACTGTGATTGTTTTATTAAAGGATAAGATAGATAGATAGATAGATAGATAGATAAATAGGTTATCCAGGCAATGCATAGGAACAGTAAATAAAATGTACATGTCAACACTAGATAAATACATATCCATAGAATACAAAATATAAAGAATATTGGAATACACTATAAATAGACCCGACTACTACAACTAGCATAACAAAATCTAACTTATAAACATAGAATAACCCACTATATACATTAACAAGTGTGCAAGTAAGGTTTTGTTCTTTAATAGAAAATAATTGATGTAGTAAATGTGCAAATGCAGATGTGCAAAATTCTACATGTGCTAGAATATTACAGGGCTGAAACAGAATGGAGACAGAAACCATAAAGCTGAGAGTTTTCTTAACCATGGTATTTTTAAACCTGGACCCTATTTTTATTTTAAATTTTAAATTATTTAGATTAGATCCTGACAGGCAGGTTGACACATTGTATGACAGCCTCTGCTATTAGTGTATGAATATGTGTGTGAATAGTAAATGCTAACATGTAGTGTAAAAGCACAGTGTGATCGGACGACTAGAGAGGCGCTCTATAAATGCAAGTCCATCCATTTACCATTAAACAGCACTAAAAATACCTGCACAGTTTATTTACACGTTTAAAGCCATTGTGAGTATTATTCATTTTATTAAAAGTGCATTTCAGTTTGCCACTGAAGGCGACTCTAAAGCTTCAGTAGGCAGAACGTTTTTGGCATCATTGGGCGAAATCCCATAATAACCTCTCAGCATATCGTAATCCAGGTGTTCTGAGAAATAACTAGACTTCTGCTCTTCCTCATGGCTCTGTTTTCAGGCTTTAAAACATCTGACCTGTGATGGAAGACTTTGACCAATCACAGGTCATTTCAGAGAGAGAGTGTTCCTATTGGCTGTGCTCCGGCTGGTGGGCGGTGCTCGGTATTTCCTCAACTGATCTCAACATGGAGGCCGGGTAACAAACGTTCTCATTTTACAACTGAACAGTACACTACAAGATGTTTCTGAAAACATCTGAAGCGAGAAATAGGCATTACAGTAACAGAATATTGGTTCATATTCTATCAGCGCTGCCTAGTTTGACCATTTCTCATCTTGCAGATGCCGTCAGGAGCGCCATAGGACACAGAGTAACATGAATTTCTTTCTGATTACCTGTGCACTATTGTCAGGATAAAGTGACCGTTTTATAAAAAAAACCTATTTTTAATCATATTTGCTCCATTTCTACCCACTGCAGCTTTAATATTTGTTTCTGAGAAAAACGTGCAAACATGTGCAATTAAACTGGCGAGTAAAATGACATCACAACCAATACAACAAAAGAAAAATTACAACAAGCAAAAAGAATGAATTTTCCTTCCAATATAACTCACCAGGGCCAGATCATAATTTGCTCCCCATATGTCCTTTTCTATTCTTGGAGTCTGAGATAATTCTCACATGGCCAGTTCTCTAATGGACCAATGGCTCTATGATGGAGCTGGCTGAGGTTGGACGGGGATTTGTGATGCACCTCAAATCCTCAGTAAAAGAAATGCTGATCGAGAACCTTTTTTTATCTGAAGTCAGAGGGAAATTGTTATTTGCCAAAGTAATATTTTTCCACGAATAACACCTCTTGAATATGGATCCTGGTTGTTTTGCCTCATTTTTCCTTGATAAAATACAAACAGGTTAAAGTAGGCTGGACTCTCTGACTCACAGTACAGTAACACAGAACAGGTCCCAGCTTCCCAGCAGTTGGGAGTTGAAGTGGCGCTGCTTTCTGTGGACACAGTGGAGCATGAAAAGCTCTCTCCCCAGGCTACAGGCACACAAGAATGTCAGAGAGGACGAGTGTGTTCTGTCTGGCCACATGGTGCCACAGGAGAGGCGTCTTCTTCGAGGGAGTCGGGTCAGCATGCGGAACAAACTCACAGCGAAGAGCGCCTGAGCATTACTGCACCGGGCCAGCCACAACAAGACTGGCAGGGTGTTCACTCTGCACACTGATCAACAGGAGATTTGATTGCACCGAGTCATTTCTCGCCACGTTTCACTAAAGCCAAGTTTACTGTGAGGAGGATGTTTCCTACTAAACATAAGAGGGCGAATGGAGGAGCAGGTGTGGCACCTGGCATACATAGATCTCCGAGGGCGCTGTCGCACAAATTGGACTTGTATAAACCAACCTGATCTCATGGGAAGG